>APFE030797985.1:43575-56016 GCA_000404065.3 Pinus taeda | reverse complement strand
GGTGATCAGCAACACATGTCTTGCAAAGCTTGTTGGGAATGGGAACAAGCCTCTCTCTCCTTGGTTATTTGGACAAGGATCTCCTTACATTGATTTGGCCTTATGGGAATGAAGAAGGCTTCTTGCAGCATGAACTTGAGAATTCTCAATCTCTCGAACTCTGGAACTAGCTTGCTAAGGAAAATGGACAAGCTTTTATAGATGGAGGGAGGGGGAGTTGGGATCATCCACAATATTCTTGGGATTGGCTTCATCACTAACAAGCTTCCATGAGAGGTGGCAAACCACTTCCCCTCTATGGAGATTCGAAGCCAAAACTCCCAACTCAAGATAGATTCAGTCCAGGATTTGGTTAGGATGAATCTTTCGTTGTTGGTTTGTTAAAAAACACTACCCATTTTGGCTAGTGCGAGTGTGACTCTGTGACAGAGCGCCAACTGGCGCGCCCTCTTTAGAGGATTTCCCCCATTGGCGCAAGTGCTGCACTGTGAAACCGCGCCAATGGAAAAAGGGTTGTTTTTATGGGTTTTTTGCAGGAGATGTCTTCAGGGCAAATGAAGTTCATACTCAGGGGAATACAATGCAAGTGTTTGTAGGTCATGTCACTTCTCATAGGTCCCAGAATGAGTCCTGCAAGGTGCGGGAGAAGGGGTAACAGGGACGGTGACAAATTGGTGTGTAACAGATGCCCCCTAAAGCATGAGGCCTGAGAGAGAGAGAGGGGTGAAATGCTTTACAAGAACATGTCCAACCGAAAACATGGCCGCCGGAAAGCCTGCATGGAGAAGTACAACTGATATCACAAGTACATGATATATGTGGTATGGGCACATCCATCCATAGCAGAGTACATAAGAATCTAGATCCAAGGTATGGACGCAGCCATCCAGTGAGGATCGATAAACTGACTCGGGCATGGTCGCAGCCATCCAGTGAATAAGTCATGTAATAATCATAATAATCCACAAAATCGCAACCTGGATCCCAACAGACAAAATCCAGGGTCTTGCGCTCCATCTCGACCCGAACAAAGTAAAAGTTCAAGCATGCGAATATGGGAGTCGAAGTCAAACATGCAGGAACATCATCTAATTACCAATCAATGATGAGAACTGTTAACAGACATGAGAGGTACCACCAATAATGACAATGGCCCTCAAGGTACTATAGGTACAATCTACGGAATGTGAATCAGTGAGTCGGCATTGAACACCCATAGAACCATTCGATCGGAGGCCAATGATGAAAACCTCTCGTCGAACACAAAGAACCTGCCATTGAGGCATGCAGGCTCCAAGGCACCTGAAGCGAGTCTCTAGGTCAACTTCCTGGATAATGAGCTGAAGTCGACAGGGAGTGACCTTGATCGAAGGTGGGCCATAGTGTTTCCCACATCATCAACGCGAGACATAAGAGGATAATATGTTTTGTGAATTAGGATTATGTGAGTTATCAGAGGGAGGTTGATTATTCTACAGAGGTCAACTTCTCTTGAACATATCGGCGGCATGACAGTGGACTTGGCAGTATTTGACATCAAATGATCAGAGATTATGGTGACAAGGCAACGAGCAGATGAGAGGTCAAACAGGATCACCCAAACCCACGGAAGCAAGTGAAAAATGAGATGAGATGTCCCCACCTAGACACGAATGCAAACAAGTGCCATGTTCAAGAGCGACATACTGTCGACACAACAATGATTCTGGTTCCATTTTCCCCACCATTTCTAGCAAGTACCCCAGTTATTTTTAATGAAAAGCTTGACAGGGATAGCATATGCTTGTAAAGCATCATTTCGACGGAATCTAATGTCATCAAGTTTTAACGAGTCTGACAGAGGAAGAACTCGGCGTCTTTTCATGTTTAGAGAGTTCGAAAAGGCAGTGGAAAAGTAAACTCCAGGGGTGTCCTTTTTCGTAAAGTTGTGTCTCTCGAGCCCGAAAAAGTATAAAACAATGCTCGAAGGAACCGCCCGACCATTACGGTCGAGGAGTACTTTTCATGATTAGTGATCTCGACCTGAAAGAGTAAAAAAGCGATCGAAACCACGTCGTTTCATAACCGTTAACGAGCCTGAAACGACAAGGGCCCAATGATCCTTTCGTCTTTACACGGTCGGAAAAGAGTTTAAAGACGACCACCTCTCATTTACTTTTAGCGAGTCGAGAGGAATAACTCGGCATTCTTTTCATGTTTAGAGTGTCAGAAAAGAGCAGAAAGATGACTCCATAATGACTTTTTCGTGTATTTACTGAGTCCGAAAAGGTATAAAATACAACTCGTTTTATCGTCTAAGTCACATATAAACCTATCGCTGCATAAAAACAAGTGCAAAATCCATTTTCGACAAAAATATATATTAAAATATTCATAAAAATGGATTTTAAAACCTATTTAGCATTAAAAAAGCTATAAACATGAGAAAATGGTAAAAACAAAAATTACTTTTTACTTTTACCTCATTGGAGAGTGACAGTAGTGCTTTTGGTGTGCGATCTCTGGGCGACGATTGCGACAAATCCGTGCAACCATTTGGAGCGCCGCCAGTTCCAGGTAAGAGGCATTTTTTCATACTCCATTTTAATCCATTTTTTAGTCGTTTTAGCTTGCTTTATCGACCTCTGGGGGGAGAATTTGAAAAACTAGGGTTGCGCCCATTGGCGTGGGTATCGGGCATGGACTCGCGCCAATGGGCCTTTTTATTCCAAAGGCCCATTCCCATGGGTGCGACTATTTTAAAAACAGTCGCACCAACGGTCGAGCGCATTTGTTTTTCAAATTTCATCATTTTTAAAGAAATTTCAATGCATTTCTAGGTTTACCAAAGATCTAATTGATGTTTTTTGATCTTGTGGTTGCAGGGAAAAAAACAAAATGGTGATCCAATGGAAGGAAAGGGAGCATGATAGAGTGGATGAATTGGCCATAGCAGACAAAGATTGCATGGAAGCCCTTAGGAATTGTGGGCTAAAGAAATACTTCCTCACGCCTTACCTATGAGCTCAACAGGAGCTCTTACGATACTTAATCAACCTTTGGGATGAACACAAGCAAGTGTTTCGTATACGAGATCAAGTGTTGGAACTGGACGTATCTGATGTCTACTTCATCATAAGACTGTCATGCAGAGGGTCGGTGCCCCTATTGACAGGTAGCAGGCCATCTGGTGAGAAGATGGGCAAGGTGATGGAACAGGTGTGACCAGGGGCGCAATTCGGGTCTGGAAGTTCAAAGGTGGATATTGCCACTATTCAAGACCTAACACTCAAAGCGGTGTTATTCACCATCACACAGGCTGCGGGGGTGTAGGCACCCCACGAGGCAACAAAGAACCAACTTATACTAGCTACAGAGTGTCTGAATCCGATTATCTTTGATTGGGTAACAGCGGTAGCTACCAACATGAAGAGATAGCTTACAAAAGGTAAGCGAGGCAAACTACAATAGTTTGGGTATGGTTCCATTCTAGTGACGTTCATTTTGGAACAGTTACCAATCTTTCAGGGCCAAGGGGCCTTCGTACCTGATTCAGTGCCTCGAGAGCCGACAATGGCTCGTTGGGCAGTGCTGATGCCTAGAGGGGGGCGAGGCCAGCAAATGTATTGGAAGCCAGAGTTTTTTGGGTGGCTTCGCCACCAGCTGATTGTGGTCTAGGGTTGCTCGTATGCAGGGACTGACTTCACAGGTTAACCTGATCTCCCACTAACAGAGGGAGAGGATTGGGATGAGGAGCTAGGTATGACCTCTTTTTGGTTTTATGTTTTATGTTTTTTTTGTTAATACATGCTTGTTCTAACAACAATTATATGTATAAGAAAATGTTGGCCCAGAGCAACCAGCCGGCATGTCTCCTATCGCGAAGAGAAACCAGCCTACAGCAGATCCTCATGAGGAAGGTGCTGAGGGGGGAGAACTTATCCAGAACCTTGAGGGTATCACTCGAGGGATTCTGGATTATGCTCATCTAGTGGATTTCCTGTTAACGTGCCAGAGACACACGGTGGGGGTGCCCAGTCACATCCACCATCTCTTGAGACACCTAGTGCGAGCAGTGACGTGCTATCATGAGCACCATAGGGATTAGTCATCTAGGCTTTATTTCCACGCATATTTTTTGAGAGACATGTCGTCTCCAGATGTATTAAGACAAACATGCATTATTTTTTAATGATGCACGTTGTGCAAACATTTCGACATATACATATGCTTATGGTTTATTATGTTTTATGCTTCTTATGCTATTTTAAATTACATGTTATGCAAATGTCTGTCCAATACATAATTGGCTAACGCATCGGTTAACGTATTAAATCGTCTTGGAATATGTTGATATGTGATGAAATCGAAATCCCTTTCTAACAACTTAGCACGTAGATATAACCTTAAAATCCGATGGTCTTTGACGGAATATTGCCCATTGAGCTGGTGGACAATAAGCTGAGAGTCCAAGTTCACAACCAATGTTCGAATATCGAGATTAATCGCCTCGGCTAGTAACTTAATCACAGCACTATACTCAGCAACATTGTTCGTGGTACAACCTAGACAAACCCCTTGAAGGTCTACTAGCTCACCATGAGGATCGTAGATCACCCATGCCACAAAAGACAGGTTGCGTGTACTGCGGGAGGCACCATCAGCAAAACCAACATAAGGCGAACCAGACATCTGTCCAAGAAGCAAAAGGACACAATAAGCAGAAATCACGCCAACATACCAAGATAAAAACATGAAAACATGCACACACAACGCACTTGCTAAAGCACACGTATGTACAAAAATAGAGTGCCTAGAATTCATGCATAATATTTTTTCAAGATAAGCCCATTCTGAGGCTTATCCAGGGGATTCCCTTCGTAGTCAATCAGCTCGTAGGCCCCTTTTTCCAAAACTCTCTTTACAATGTAAGGCCTGTGCCACATGGGCTCGAATTTCCCTGCCCCCAGCTTATCATTGGCTTGATCGTAGAGCAGGACTAAATCTCCCTCAACAAAAGAACGAGGATGAACAGTGTGATCGAAGTGAGTTTTCACTCGCTTCTTCTATGCTTCGATAGCTAAAAAGGCTAGTCGATGAGTCTCGTCTAGCCGCTCCAGGTAAAGAAGACGTTCCTCTACTGGAGTAGTGTCAGGGAGTAATTCGACGGATAATTTTAACGAAGGGATCTCACACTCGATAGGAAGGGTAGCCTCCAGTCCATAAACCAATTGGAAAGGAGTGAAACCGATGGCATCCTTCACAGAGGTTTGGTAAGCCCACAAGGTAGAGAAGAACATCAAGTACCAGTTGGACTTATGCATGCCAATGGTTCGTTGAAGCATCGTAACTAGAACCTTGTTGACGGCTTCTACTTAACCATTGGCCTGAGGATAGTATGGAGTCGAGCTATCATGCCATAGGCCCAACTGGGTTGTAAGCTCAGTCATCATATGATTACGGAAATGCTTTCCGTGATCATGATGATGGCTTGAGGGACTCCGAACCGTGAGATAACATGATTGAATAAAAATTGTGCCACGGTGTGACCATCTTCAGACATTGTGGGCATCGCCTTGGCCCATTTCGTGAAGTAATCAACGGCAACGATGATATACCCATGCCCCCCGGTCGAGTGAGGGTTACAGGTCATATAATCAATGCCCCATTCTGCAAAAGGGCATACGGTAACAACGGGGTGCAGTGGAGCGGGAGGCGCACGCATCTTCCGTTGGTAGATTTGGTACTTGTGACAAGAGCAGATGGCAAGAATACAATCCTTAAAGATGGAGGGCCAAAAGTAACCAGTGCGGAGGATTTTTTGTGCACTAGCATATTCGGACATGTGACCACCACAGGTGCCAGAATGGCAGTCATTTAAAACTTTCTCAGCTTCCTCGAGTGTTAAGCATTGGCGGAGAACAGAATCAACGCCGAGGCGGTACAGGGTGTCCCCAACAATGCGATATGGTTGGGATTGATGGCGAATCCGTCGTCAAGCATCCTTAGATGTCTCAGGATGAAAAGAGGACATTTGTAAATAGACAATGATATCCCTGTACCAGGGGTCGAGGGTGCTGATTAAGAAGAGGGTTTCGTCTGGAATATGATCCTCTAACCGAGAGGGTGTGGTAAGAGATGGCAAAGAGCACAACAATTCAGCAAAGACAAGAGATTTCTTGGACTTGGCATTAGTGAATTCCAAGTCAAACTCTTGGAGGATAACAATCCACTTCAAGTACTTGCCCCCCAACAGTTGACGTGACAAGATGTATGTCATTGGGTTGCAATCAGAGATCACTGTCGTAGTGCGCAACAAGATATAATGGTGGAAGCATTAGATGGCACAAATGACAGCCAATGCCAACTTCTCAATGTAAGCATATCGAGATTCCATATCTAGTAAGTTGCGGCTGAGATAATAAATGACGTGTTCAGTGCCATCATCATCATCTTGAACGGGAACCATGCCAATAGTGGTATCGGCAGCGACCAGATACAAAGTGTAATCATGATGGTAATTAGGAGGACACAACAAAGGAGCGGAAACAAGGAGAGCCTTGAGATGCTCGAAGGACTCTTGAGCGGCGACATCCCATCGAAATGGGGTGTCTCACTTTAGTAACCACGTAAAACCTTTGGCCACCTCAGCATAGTTCGGAATGAAGCGTCGTAAGAAATTCGCTTTACCCTGCAAGCTCTGCAATTGCTGCAAAGAAGCAGGGGGAGGAAGATTCAGAATGGCCTCGACTTTAAGGGGATCCAGACAGATTCCCTCTCAGGAGATGATGAACTCGAGAAGTTTGCCAGACTCCATGCAGAAGACACACTTATGCGGGTTGAGCCAAATACGGCAGTTTCGACAACAGTGAAAGATTTCGCTGAGATGAGCGGGATGGTCTTGACGCTTAGCTGAATGAGTTGGTAGATCATCTAGGTAAGGTTGCACGATGTGTCGAATATCATGGAATGCGTAAGACATCGCGCGTTGGAAGGTAGCACCGGCATTCTTCAGACCGAAATGGATCTTTTTGTAAGTGAAAGTGCCCCATGGACAAATAAACGCGGCTTTGCGCTGATCGGCTGGCACAATATTAATCTGCTTATAACCAAAGAAACCATCCATAAACAAGTATATCTCACTTCCGGCACACTCATCAATGAGCTGGTCAATGAAGGGTGTGGGGTAGTTATCCTTGGGATAGGCTCGATTAATATCATGGTAATCAACATAGACCCTGATGGTACCTTGCTTTTTATCCATAAGGACGATATTAGAAACCCAATCTGTGAGTGGGATGGGGTAGATAAAGCCAGCCTTGAGAAGCTTTTCGACTTTCGCTTTAATGGTCGCAGCCTTTCGGGGGTGCATGGGGCGTAAACGTTGTCGAACAAGCTTAGCTCCTGGATACGTGGGTATCTCATGCACCACAATGCTTAGGTCGGTGCCCGGCATTTCTTCGTAAGACCAAGCAAAGATGTCACAAAACTCGTGAAAAAGACCAATATAAAGCTGAATTTCCTTAGGATTACAAGTTACTCCAATATAGATATGCTCGACAATCCCTAGTTTAACAGAGATGTCAATCGATTGGGTTTGCGTGATGTTTCCCAGGTTCCCTTCAGAGGACACTTGATATACTTGGATGGGTGTCTGAAGGGGTTGTGCAGGGAGACAATGAGCAAACCGCTCGAGACAGGCAAGAATTTCCCGATGGGTAGGGAGGAACAAGGATCGATGGTGAAGATTGGACCAAGGGGGTTCCTCGAGAGACATAGTCTCTATAATGGCTTCATCAGAAGGAAATGTTTCCTTTAAAGGATCTGAAGAAGCATAGTCTCCAAGCCAAGGGGAATGAGCATATGAGTCAAGAGCTCTACTCAAAGAAGCAGATTCAGGAGGAGGAGCTGATACAGAAACAATCTCGACGTAGTTGAGCTCGACAGGACTCAACGGCATCTCATCGCCCCATGATTCTATCTGGTCAACAGGGGAAGGACCCAAGGATCAAAACGAACCGAAATCATATTGATAGAAGCGAGGTTCAGAGGTGGGAGTGAAAAGACACCCATGAGGGCGGGATCTTTAAAGAGCCCAGCTCCCACACTCTCTAATGGAATGGAGGTATGCTCCACAAAAGGCACATTCCCTTCGAAAGAGGGAGCGAAGAAAGAGAGCTGGTCTACTGTGACAATTTTCCCCTAATGAGGGAAACGAATGACACAAAATAGAGATGAAGCCATGACACGCATGGGATATGTCCAGCTCCGGCCCAAAAGGAGGTTGTAAGTAAGATTAGCATCAATGACTTCAACTTCCACTTCAATAGTCTTCCCTTCCAAAGTAATAGGCAAGTGTTGGAGGATACTGTAAGGGCGAGACTCTCTCCCGTCAAAGGCTTCCAAGGTTGTAGGAGACTGACTCAAAGTCAGAGAACCAATAGCCTTCCAACAAGCAACAAACGTAATTCAAGTTCAAGTGCCTTCATCAATAACCATACGATGAATCGTTTTAGAATTGATGATGACCTGGATAACGAAGGAAATCTGGTGAGGCAGTCTCGGTACATGGCTCTCGAGATCAAAAGTAATCAAATCCGAGTTGGCCGGGTCAGTGCCACCGATGGTCGATAGCAAGGACTTCCTCTGGGGGGGCAGCTCTGGAGAACTTCTAGAGTGGACATAGCTGACGGACCCTGAGCTAAGTCCTCAACGATGCTGTAGTGCTGGGCAACACGAGCATTAGAGTTGTAAGAAGATCTTCGGAGTACACCTTTAGGAGGGGGTTGAATAGGCGTCTCAGTGCTAGGTCTCTCGATATGGAGCGGACCAGAACTAGACGGAGGAGCACTTGAGGGAACCTCAAGCTCTTTCTCGGCAGGTGATGGATATTCTTTCACTCGAGTAGTAATGTGAACGGGAATCGTTCCAGCCATGAACACTTGAGAACCAAAAGGAGAAGAAGATGAGGATGGGTCAACCACCATTTGCTTTTGTTGTGAGTGGAAAGGTTCTTTCAGCACCGTAGGAGTCCCAGGAGCACCTTTCAACAAACGACTAACTTCAGACCGCCTTGGGCAGTCTTTGGTATAGTGATCCTCGTCACAGATAAGACAAGGATACTTGGGTTTACATTTGGCTCCTTCCTCTGGTGGAGGTTTAGGGGAATCCTGCTTGGGTTGATCAGATTTATTTTTCCCTTTTCCCTTCTTCTTTCCTTTCGAGGCTTTATCCACCGTGGTGGACTGGACGGTGTTAACCTCAGAAGTACTTCCAGAATTAGACACACCCTGAAAAGTATTTTCGTTCAAAGCACTTGAATTTTGCTTCCCAGGGTTCGCGGAAGCTTTCATAGAAGATGGATTTATAGATCCAATAACACCGTCAACAGATGGCTTTGGCGGAGCTTTGGATGTTCCCGGTCTGGGGGTGTTAGGCAAATAATCATATAGGGTACCAGATTGGGAATAAACCAAGTCAAGGTACTGAGCATGTGCAATGGCCTGTTCTTCAGTTACACATGCCCCCATAGTAATGTCTCGTGCGATCGCAGGGACAAAGGAGGTTGTAAACCAATCGGTCAGGAGCTGATTAGGAATCTAGAACTTAATCAAACGACAACACCGTCTCCATTCATGTATATGATCAAATATGTGCATGGTCGTGTCCTGTTTAAGAGACATGAGGAGATGCGTTCCTGTCTCATACCGAATTGGAAACTGAAAATGAGTTAGAAATGTCGTTGCCAACGAGTTAAAATCTTGAAAGGATCCACAAGTTAGCTCAATATAACACTTAGCAGCAGAGCCAGTGAGAGTCCTTTGGAAAAGGCAGAGACGGATTGAATCGTCAAGCCACGAATTTGACGAACACCAAAGGTGATAAGTCATAACGTGGGCTTGGGGGTCTTCTCCAGCTTTGCCATCGAATTTGGGACAATCACCAGGAATCTTGGTTGGAACTGGTGGCCAGAATGGATTATGAAGGATGAGATCATTAGTCCATTTGGACACATCCGGCAGTTCCAATGTTGCTAAGAAGGGTAACTGAGGATTGAAGGACATCTGTGGCCGCGGATAAGGGGTAGCACCAGGGTTCCAACCAGTTGTTGGTTGCCCCCATTGATTTTGTCCGGACGGACCTAACCCATAGGGGTTTTGTCCGTAGGGATTCTGTCCATAGGGGTTATAGCCATAACTGGACAGTTGACCTTGGACTTTCCCCCCAACACCCCATTGATTACCAACTTGCCCTGCAAGAGCAACATACTGTTGCTGGTAATTCTGATAAGGAGTCACCTACATTTGTTGATAATTTTGGTAAGGGGAAAACTGAGCTTGCCCCTAGGATTCCTGAAAACCATAAGGTTGCTGGGCTCCATATTGAGCCTGGGGACTAGGCTGCGCTTGATAAGAAGGTTGAGGCTGAAACCCACCTTGCATTTGAAGACCAGCTTGGGTCTAGGGCCCAGCCTAGGGCTGGAAACTGGGTGGAGCTTGAGAAGCAACAACCATTTGCATGCCCAGTTGAGCAGGCCCAGAAAGATGTCCTTGAGAGGATTAGGCTTGGGCCATCTGGCTAGAAGGTTGTCTCGGTTGAGCTTGAGATTGACCCACTTTCCTAGAAGGTTGAGCTTTTTGGGTGTTGGTTTTTCCTTGTACAACCGAGGGTTGTCCTGATGAAACAGATGGCTCAGCGGACTGGACGATTGGTTGTCCTTGAGGTTGACCAGCTTGTCTAGACAGTTGACCAGACTGGATGGTGGGTTGGCCTTGCTGTACGTAAGGCTGACCACCCTGCCCAGAAGGGTACCCCTACTGGATCCCAGGTTGTCCTTATTGCATATAAGGTTGTCCTCGATTCCCAGAGGGTTGACCGGAAGGGTATCCTTGTTGGACCCTAGTTTGTCCTTGTTGCATATAAGGTTGTCCTAGATTTCTAGAGGGTTGCCCAAGATAAGTGAAAGATGGACCAGCATAGGCCAAAGGTTGTCCCTAATAGGGTTGTCCTTGTGGGCCTCCAGGCTGCCCTGGATAAGATTGCCCATAATACTGCTGCCCATAAGAAGGTTGCATGTAAGACGGCTGACCTTGATAAGGTGGTCCTTAATAAGGCGGTCCTTGATTCGAAAGGGGTGCTTGGCTACCACCGTAACGAGTGGTGCCCCAAGCAACATTTAGCGGGACTGAGACCTCAACCGTAGGCTGAGATGGCAAGGATCCAATATAAAGATGATGCCCTATGGGGTCATAGTAACGAACTGGACCTTGCGCGCCCGGATTCTGGATGGCTTGCAAATACTAATTGTATGCCTCCCCTGCTGGAATGGAACCAGAAGAAGGTGGGGCACTAAGTGTAGGATCGACAACTCTGGATGTAGGTATCGACTGGCCACTATTTACCGAACCGTGGGACGGACCAGCAACAGTGGTTACAATCGAGGATGCCGTAATGGCACTAACAACAGGCACTGAAGAAGCTACACAAACAATCAGAATAGTCGGGACCGAAGTGACAATTGTATTGTGAATTTGAGGAATAAAAGATCCCGTAGTGGGAGTGATGTTGTGATCCCACATGGTACCTGAGGAGGAGTTCCTAGAACCCATAACATCCCTCAAAGCCCTGTAGCGTAAGGGCAACGTGACACCGAGAGGGGTGACATTGAAGGGTAGGGTTACGGCCGAGATAGGAGTTTCGAAACTCATCACAATGGGTGTTTCACTCGCGATGGGAGATGTGTCATCCATATCAGAGGAAGACATTAGGACCGAAACACCAGTAGGAGTAAAAGGAGTATCCTCTTCGAAAGGCTCCCAAATAGGGTTCCAATGTAGATCATCAAAATCATCTTCTGGAGTGTGGGAGTTCGACGGTTGGACACTCAGAATAACTGGGAGAGTACCACTACCAACCGATGTTTCAGGAGCAGCAAAAGAAGGAGACCCTTGGTCACTAGGGATGGGAGACGAGATCGATGATTCCACCAGGATGATTCGATTCAAAAAATCCTAAACAAACTAATGAGAAAAGACCCTACTCAAACTAACGCAAACAAGTTCTAACAGGGTAAATGTGAACGTGGCCGAATAAATTTTAAGACACAAGGACATAACTTGACCTTTTCATCTTTAAAGAGTCGAGAAAAGGATAAAAAGATGACCCTAGTCGCATTCGAATGTTTAGTGAGCCCGAAGTGACAAATGCTCAGATGAGCCTTTTCTTTTAAGGAGTCCGAAAAGGATCAAAATTGACTACTATAGAGAACTAGGCAAAAAGGTTTACCAGACAATCCGTAAAATTGCATATACACCTTGGCAATCGTATGAAAACCAAGGACTTTCTGTACGACAGTCAATCTTCCCGAATGTTGTGTTCGGTGCATTACGGGTCATAAGGTGGCAGACACGGCTTCCTATGGATAAAGGATGATAACCTAGTGGGGTCTCCCCATATACTCGA
>APFE030797985.1:7735-20580 GCA_000404065.3 Pinus taeda | reverse complement strand
AGAACTGATCTATTTGATCTGCAGGCATCTCATATAAGGCCTGATATCTGGGTGCAGGGTGCCAAATAATTGGACTGCGAAATCGACACCCCAACCAGGATGGCCCTGCTCGCAGAATCCGTTCCCCATAGAGGCTCAATCGGCTGGCAGCCAGCTCAAAATTCTCATATTTGAAGGGTTCCCTGAGCTGGATGTTTGGGTTAGAGGGCCGGTATCGAAATTTTGCAGCATCGATGGCAAGGTCTTTAATAGTCAGGAAATATTCCAGACTATTTCGGATCAAGTCTTCGTGCATGGGTCTTAATATCTCAATGACACCTGAGATCCTCATAAGACTCCTATGCTCTCTCCATAGCATCAGTGGGTCTCTAGGTTCAGCTCATACCCATAAATCTAAGCTATTCTCTTGTCTCTGGAAGGTGTTGTAAGCTTTGAGCCACTTCAGCTGATTAACCCCAAATGAGATAAAGGCTTGGAATTGTATATCGCCAACAAAAGGGCCAGGATTTAAATCAGTTTCCTGGTCTAGCACAAGATTGTGTAGATAAAACTCGCATAATAACCTTTGAACTTTAACTCCATAGTGCTTGCAACAGTCTATAAAATCATTAACAGTGTTGATGTGGATAGGTTCTCCTGCCCTAATGGCTTTTATTTTTAATCTTAGATATCGTTCAAGCAAAAATAAAGCATAATTTTTAGCAGGGGCCCTACAAGTCAAAACGTCATTATATAAGGAACACACGGTGTCCATCTGCTTAACAACACTATCTAATCAATGAGTTACCTTAGCAACCTTTTCCTGCTCCTTTTGCCATCCTTCAAAGGCTTGGCTCTCGGACTGACTAATGTCCCGAAGTTTCTGTTGTAGCTCTTCATATCTTTCCCTGGGGACTGTTTGCTCTCGCAAATGCTCAGCTTTTGGCTGAGCTTCCTTCATCATTTTATGCAAGGTCCTGGTTTTTGGATCCTTTTTCCACAAAGCCGTAGAGGCTAGAAGTTTAACCTAGACCTTTCTATTACGTTGCTTGGAGTTTAGGACCCAAATTACCCCTGAGGGTGGTGCTTCTGTTTGGACCTCTTTGCTTTCTGTTTCTTTCTTAACGCGAATAAAGGGTTGCTGTGGTCCTCCTGCCATCGGAGCCTCTTGCTGTTCCATTGGAATGTCCATCTGTTCTTCAGGGCCAGATGGAACAGCAATCTGTCCCTCTGTTTGTTCTTCCATGTCATTTAGAACAGCACCCTGTTCCTCATTATTATTTGGAACAGCAGACTGTTCCTCGGCAGTAGGTCTCCTGATGGGGTTTCAACCAACAAAACGGGTTCTTATCCTCGGGGTTCTTGCTGTCGTGGTCCTCCTCCTTTTCACTGCAGTCTTTTGTATTCTCAAATTGGCTTTCAAAATTCAAATTTGCTGCCGAAGTCTGGCTATAGTGCCCAGCAACCTCTGCTGCTTCTTTCTTAATTTCTTAATTTCCTTTGTCTCGGTAGAGGGTTTGGTCCTCAAGCTCGCTCCTTCTTCATCTGGGATATCTTCCGGCGTCCTGGAGACAGATTGTCCTTGATTTTTGTCTTCCATTTCATTATCATAACTAGGCAAGTTTTCTTCCCCTGCCTTTTCTACATGCATTTCCTCGGGTAATTCTTCCTCTGTGGGATCGTCAGGGATGCCTCCTATGCTGGAGGGCTAGCTATATTCTCCCATATTGGCCAGAACTGCTGCCAATTCCTCCTCACCTGGAGGGTCCTACAATGGGCTACCCCCTGGCTGTGCTATTTCTTCTTCCCGATTGCCCTGTTCGGTGGCCTCTTCTTCCTCAGAGTGTTCATCTCCTTGGTTGCTCTGTTCGGTGGCCATTTCTTCCCCAGAGTGCTCATGTCCTTTTTCAATTTCTCCTTCCGGTTGGTCAGTCTCGGCCTCCGATTGCTCAGCATTTCCTTCGGAGAGTCCTCCTTCTAGTTCTGGAGGTTCGTCCGCAATTACGATTGGCTGGGTCGTGGTTCCTTGAATCCTTTCCAGCCTTCCTCGTATCCGAGCCAACCGGGCTGACTTCCTTGGTCTTTCAGGTTGGTTGGGTGTGCCAGCAGGTTCTCTGGGTTCTTCTGGTCGTTCTGGCGTACTGGAGGGTTGTTTTCGTTTTGAAGCAGCATGTCTTTCTGCTGCTGGCTCCTTGCGTCTTTCTGATCGTTCCGGCGTGTTGGAGGATTGTTCAAGTTTTGGGGGTGGTACATCCAATCCCCCCTCGACTATTTCAATTAGTTCCTCCCAAGTGCTTTGCTGTTGGGTGAGACTGTGGCTCACTATCAGCCGAATTAGTCCGTGGTGGCTAACAACTGCATCTATGTGCTAGGCCTTCTTCAGGCTTCAGGCCGCATCATGTAGTAGCGAATTTAAAAGTGCAGGGAGATTTACAGAGCATTTTCCTCTTAAAACAGTTAAAAGTTTCAAGTGACGAGGCCTTACCACGTCTTTTCTCCCTTCGCAGGTGATGTAACTTTGCACTGTCTTCGCTAGCTCGGTCCAGGGTTCCCCTAGTGTTGCCGGCAGAACTCCTTCGTCCTGGAAAATTTCCATAGCTTTTTGTAATCTTTCCTTCTTCAGCGTCCATATGGGTCCAGCAGCTGGTAATCCTGAAACTTCTGCGATGATATCCTCTGTAACTGCTACCTGCTTTCCTCCTACTATGGAGTAGTTTTCCTACAAATTCTGCAAGAATTCCAGCGCCACTGCTTCGTTTGATTCTTGCAGGCGGCTGAAGTAATTCAATCATCCTGCGTTTTCCAAGATTTTGCGAGCAGCAACAGAGACTGTCAGCTTGTGAGGTTCGCTTCGGACCGTCTTTTCGCCCATGATTCTACTCAGAAATGGAACAGCAACTGCTTGCGGTGTTTGCAACACAGAGAGGATGATCGTTGTCAAATTTTGGAAAAGATCACCGAGCATGCAACGAAAAAAGGATCGTGGACGGCAATCTCCGTAGAATGGAATCATCATACCGTTAAACCATGCCATTCCTTCGTACATTATCTTGCCCAAGTGGTGTGCAGCCACATAATCCATGGAGTAATGAGGTTACCTGCCCCTCGCGATCTGATAGGCTGTCCCCAGCAGTCAAAGAGAGGAGAAGCAGCCAGTCGGAAGTCAAATCATAAAGAACAACATATGGAATTATGCCATGTTTTAGAAAAACAACGATATGCCGAAACCGAGGCAGAAAGGTAGATCGAGTTTTATATAAGAGCCTGCGTGACATAATGAGGAACCGGGGGATTGGACGTCTGTCAAATGTACGAAGTCTCCAGTAGTCATTGTCAGTTCCCTTGCCATGATTGGTGGTAATAAATATTCATGCGATATATACATCGGGGTGTGACATATGATTTATGCAAAGGATATAAGAGACAGAAAGATTTAATATCATACCTATTGGTGTAAGTATTACGACTTCTATGCCATTAACAGAGCTCTGCTGCCAACAGGTGTTCATAACCTTGGCAGAGTTGTTTATTTCACCCTCCGGAACCATGATCCTTTGTGTATTTCTTGAAGAGTGCTTTGTCAAAAATGCAGGCCATTATGCTGGCCTGGTAACCAGATAGCCATAATGCCATTCACAAGGTAGGCACGAAACGTGGTCAGGCCGGCTCGTGATGAGACCCCCTGTTCCAAGGTTTGCTTGTTAATTTACCTTCGAATCATATCCCCAGTGTGGTGGCCGTAATGGGAATGCCACTTCGCTTCCATCCTTATGATCATGGTAGGCTGGCTCTCAATGAGACCCCCTATCCTGCATTTGACAATTACATATTTTGTTTTTGTTTTCTTTTGCAGAGCACCTCTCCTTTTTGTTTATTTCCACATAAGGGTGGTTCCGCACTCCTTAAGAGCGGGGAATGGTGGAAGAAGTCTTATGATCCCAACAGACAGATATAAATCGTTTGTTCTTACTCCTTAGTAATAATCAAGAAATATTTTTAGGGAAATTGTCATGATAAAAATCACCAACCAGGGTTCGGTAATAAGACAGTGACAGCGAGGATGAAAAGTTCATGTCCCTCCTCTTGTCCTCTTATGCATACTGGCTTCATAGTAATAGCGATTTATGATGTGCTGATTTCGGTATATCATGGTTTATGTTCATTGCATAAATTCATTGTTGTATCTAAAAGATTGAGGAGACCATGGTCGCAAAGCATCCCAATAAGTGCAAAAACATGCCGATGGCATTCTTGAGAGAAGAATCCATTCGTAAGATACCATTTCTTTGAGAGGAGCAACGAAAAATTACAAATGTTGTTTCTTCTGAGAAAGGAACAGCAAAGACATTCAAATGCTGTTCTTTTTGAAAAGGAACAGCAGAACACTGAAATGTTGTTCCTTTCGCAAAGGAACAGCAAAACACTCAAATGTTGTTCCTTTTCGCAAAGGAACAGCAAAAACACACAAGTGTTGTTCGCAAAGGAACAGCAAAAACACCCAAGTGTTGTTCCTTTTCGCAAAGGAACAGCAAAATTTACACAAGTGTTGTTCCTTTTTGCAAAGGAACAGCAAAATCACACGAGTGCTGCAAAGGAATAGCAAAATCATGCAAGTGTTGTTCCTTTTCACAAAGGAACAGCAAAGACACACAAGTGTTGTTCCTTTTGAAAATGAACAGCAAAATTTCACGAGTGTTGTTCCTTTTCGCAAAGGAACAGCAAAATCTCACAAGTGATGTTCCTTTTCGCAAAGGAATAGCAAAACACGCAAATGTTGTTCCTTTTGAAAAGGAACAGCAAAAATCACACAAATGCTATTCCTTTTGAAAAGGAACAGCAAAAACACACGAATGCTATTCCTTTTGAAAAGGAACAGCAAAAACACACGAGTGTTGTTCCTTTTAAAAAGGAACAGCAAAAACACACGAATGTTGTTCCTTTTAAAAAGGAACAGCAAAAACACACGAATGTTGTTCCTTTTGAAAAGGAATAGCAAAAACACACCAGTGTTGTTCCTTTTCGCAAAGGAACCGCAAGAGCACACGAATGTTGTTCCTTTTGAAAAGGAACAGCAAAAACACACCAGTGCTGTTCCTTTTCGCAAAGGAATAGCAAAATCACACGAGTAGAACAACAAAAATACTTAGAACGCAAACAGAAAATCAAAAGAGCATATCTACAGGATGTTATGTACAAGTTATGAAAAAAATGAATTGCTTAAGTTATAGGTGAGGAAGATTTTGCTTCCCCTCCTAAAATATCCAAATCATTATCTTGTCGTAACTGCTGACAGAATGATTCCCGAGTGAGTGGCTTTCGATAGAGATGAACTCGGTGGCCATTTTCTTTGAATGCATATCCAGAACCGTCAATTGTGATCAGGGTGAGGGTCCCGTTATTATGTACCTTCTGGATTTCATATGGTCCTAACCATCGCGTCTGGAGTTTCCCCGGGAAGTCCTGAAACCAAGAGTCGTATAACAGAGCCCAGTCTCCTTCATGAAAGACTTTATTCTTGATAAGTGCATCATGCCATTTAGCTCGTTGCTGTTGAATTAATGTTGTGTTTTGTAATGCAGAGAGCCTAATTTCGTCCAATTCATTAATCTGATGTAATCAATTGATTTGCGCCTCACTCAGATCTAGGCCGACTTCCTGTGCAGTTCGTAGCGTTTGGATTTCGAATTCTATGGGGAAGATTGGTTTTTTTCCAAACACTAATTGATAAGGTTAATAGCCTGTAGTACTTCTCCATGTGGTTCTATAGGCCCACAGTGCCTCAGGTAGTCGAGCGGCCCAGTCACGCCTATGCGATGCAATGGTTTTTGTTAAGATTGATTCTATTACCTTATTACTACTTTCTACTTGCCCATTTGCCTGCGGATGGTATGGGGTAGTAATCTTATGTTGGACATGATAATTGTTAAGTGTTGCAGCTAACTTATTCCCAACAAATTGTGGTCCACCATCTGTGATTAATTCTCTCGGAAGTCCATAACGTACAAACAAATGGAACAAGAATTGTATTACAGAGTCTTCTGTAGCCTTAGGCAATGATTCGGCCTCGACCCATTTAGTAAAATAGTCTGTCGCCACCAGAATGTATGTCCTCTAATTTGATGGTGGATTAATGGGCCCGATGAAGTCGAGAGCCCATCGTTCAAATGGCTCAATGACCAATTGTGGTCTCAGAGGCATTTCATCGGCTTGACTAGGTCTCCCTACTCGCTGGCAACTGTCACAGGCTTGTGCAAATTTTTTCGCATCTTTGAAAATTGTAGGCCAATAGTATCCTGTCTACAATACTTTATGTGATGTTCTCTTTTCAGCAAAGTGTCCCCCGCATGGTCCATCATGGCAAGCTTTTAAAATGTCGAAGATCTCGTCTTCTCGAATACACCTCCTGATTTGCATATCTGCCCCTGTATGGAACAAATGGCCTCCAATCAACGAAAATCGAGTGCTCTTCTGAACAATCTGCTTACGTTCCTGAGGGGTTAAGTGTTTTGGTAGCTTACCTACCACAAGGTAATTGGCGACGTCAGCATACCAGGGTGTTCGAACAGCAACAGCAAACAGGTGTTCATCAGGAAATTGATCTTCTACCACTGTTGTTTCAATTGACTTCGGCATTCGTGAGAGAAAATCGGCTACAGGGTTCTCCTTGCCAGGTCGGTCCTTGATTGTGATATCGAACTCCTCCAATAAGATCAACCATCTGATTATTCTAGCATTCGTAACAGGTTTATTTGCCAAATATTTGATAGCAGAATGATCGATATATAACACAACGGGGTAGCCTGTGATATAATGTCTAAATTTGTTAACAGCATGTATTACAGCCAGGAATTCCTTTTCAGTGACAGTATAATTGAGTTTGGTAGAGGATAAGTTTTTGCTGATATAGTAGATAGCATATGGTTTCTTATCCTCTTCTTGTCCCAGGACTGCACCAATTGCTGTATCCGAGGCATCAGATGAGATTTGGAACGGTAAATTCCAGTTTGGTCCTCGGAGGACTGGGGCTGTTGATACAAGCTTCTTCAATTCCTTAAAAGCCTGGTCACATTTCTCTGTCCACAAGAAATCAACGTTACCAGTTAGAGCATATAGAGGTGCAGCAATACGTGAGTAATGTTCTATAAATCGTCTGTAATATCCAGAAAATCCAAGAAAACTGCGTACCTCTGTTTGAGTAGTAGGGGTAGGGATGAGCAAAAGAATCTGAATTTTGGCAGGGTCTACCTGGATGCTAGCTGCTGAAATATAGTGCCCTAGAATGAGCCCTTCTGTCATCATCATGTAACATTTTTCGTGGCTCAGGCAAAGTCTGGTAGCGATACAACGTTGTAGAACTTTTTCCAGGGTATCTAGAGCTGGGTCAAAATCATCTCCATATGGTGTAAAGTCATCCATGTACACCTCAATTCCATCATTTATTAGATCTGCAAAGATACTGAGGACAGCCCTTTGGAATGTAGCAGGGGCATTACATAGGTCGAAGGGTAGTACTCGATAGGCAAACGTCCCCCAAGGGCAAGTAAAGGTAGTTTTATCCTGGTCGGCAGTAGCAAGCCAAGGTCATCCTACTATTAGCGGATGTCCATCTAGTCGGGTTTTTGGATTAATTATCAGGAAGTCAGTTGGATATTCCCAGGAGTCTACAGAAACCATGAAATCGTATAGGGTACCTTCTGGTCGAACTACAGATCGATCTGCCAATTCTAGCAAAGTAGAAGTAGGTTCTACTGATGTGATGCCAAGCTTTTGGCAGGTGGAATTTGTCAAAATATTGATTGCAGCTCCCAGGTCGACTAAAGCGTTAGTCAAGGTTTGACCATAGATTTGGACAGTTACAATTGGGTTTCCGGGATCTTCGTATTTTATAGGTGTCTCTTATCCTGATAACAAGTCGGATAAAGTAGCAACTACTTGGACTCTAGGGTTAGTGGCTGTATTCCTCCTTGATTTTTTTATGCACAGTTCTTTTATAGTTTTTGTGTATATAGGAATGTCTTGAATGGCTTGGAGGAATGGAATTTTTATGTACAGATTTTGTAACTCTCCCAGAATGTCAAAGTCTGGATATTGTACTAGTCGTGGTATGACTAATCGTTCCAGGAAAGGAGGAGAGGATGTACTTGCTTGTTGATGGGTCTGCTCTTTATTTACATCCTTTTGTTGTAGCGGTTGTTCTATTGGTAATTGTTTTGTCTCCCTCTGTTTCTATTATACGTCTAGATCGTAACTGAAGATCTTTGCACTCCCTTAGGTCAGGTCTGATTTCTAATGTTTCTATGATTTGGAGGGATTGGACTGGTCTATTATTAGGATTGGGATTGGGTTGGGCTAGGAGTTGCGGTCTCAGATTAGACTGGGGGTTTTGTTGTAAGGCTGGCAGAGTTGGTTGAGGGAGTGGAATAGTTCCTGTTGACTAATATGTCGATCTTGGCCAATTTGTCTGCCAGGGTGAACCTTGTGAAGTAGGGGGAATCCATTGTGGAGGATATGAGTTATTCTGCCAATCTGGTGGGGTGTCAGGAAAATTTGGCCAGCCGAATTGGCCTGTCTGATTCATCCATGGATTTGGAGAAGGAAACAGCTGTGATGACCAGTTTGGAAATGGGGGTGTAGATTGGTTTTGCCACATACCATATTGCTGAGCATTATACTGCGGAGGCTGGAAAGAAGAAGTCGGGTCCGAAAACATACCAGATTGCCTAGGTTGCCATTGGCGACGCTGGTTAACAAAATAGGCTGGCTATGGTTCTTCTTCTACTTCCTTGTATACTGCCTTCAATCCAGGAAGTGCAGGGCAGCTTTCGGTGAGATGATCTTTCGTACAAATAGCACATGTTTGAACTGAATCTAGTGGACATTCCTTGTGGCTATGTTTTCTTCTGCATCGGGGGCAGAAAATTGCCAGATTCTGTTCCGCCTCCATCTGCTTTTGCTTAGCCTGCACAATATCAAGCTGTGCAGTTAATGTCCCTAGAATATCAGTTTTAAATTTTTCTAATAAATTCCCAAGTTCTACACGTGTTACTCCTTCTGTTGATATTTTGTTATCTCTAACAAACCGGTCGTATTCTGTTGGTTTTATCCTTGTGCTACCTCTTGAACTCCTGATGCATAAATTAATGATATCAGCAAAATTCTCTTGGTAAATATCCCCTTTTCCCATGATATTCAATGTTTCAATCCACTATTCTTTCATACCTCTAATTAATGCAGTTTTCAACACATTATCAGGCAGAGGTAATGATGCATAGGGGGATCTCTGTAAATTATACTGGAAATGTTCCACATATTCCTCTAAAGTTTCATTTGGTCTGGCCGTCATTTGGAAAATTTCATCTTTTAGTTCTCTTGACCTATAGTAATCCTGATATTTCTTGAGAGGATTCTTTCATTTGCTCCCAATTGTTTATGACTCCACCACCTAAACCCATAAACCATCTCAGAGCTGCTCCTTTCAAAGTGGAGGGGAAAAAATTTAATTTCTGGGGGTCAGTGGTGTAATCGTACCCTTTACATAACACATCGAATTCGAATAAGAATGCATCAGGGTCTTCTGATGTGAGTCCATGAAACGTTGGGATGTGTTGAAGAGGAATCACTTTCATGGGTGCATTTGCAGCAGAGTCTACTATAGAATATTGCAATGTAGAAGTTTGAGTATTTGGCTGATTCTGCACCATGGGATCGAATATGTGCCAATAACCTTCCGGAATTTCTAGGAGGGTGTTCCTAGGTTGAGAAGGGACAGCCTTGGCAGGGGCTGTTTTAATGACACTTCCCTTATCTAGGATTTCTATCTGAGGGAATGGGGTGCCTTCAATATTAACTTTGGCTGCACTCCCCTTATCAGGGATGTTTAACAGCTGGATTATCCTAGAAGGAGACCTTGGTTCCTCTATTTCCCCTATTTCCCCTTCTCCTTCACAAAGGTTTCTTAAATTCCCTTCCTGCAGCCGTTCTGACACAGAATTTTCAATTTCTTGAAAGTCTTGTTCATCAATCTGGCTATGTACCTCAGCGAAGGCTCCAGATGGTGATGCTGTAGCCTGAAGGGAACTAGTAGGCTGCTTAGAATTAATATTTCTGAGGCCTACTGACGGCTGAGATTCAGTTTTCTTATAGATTTCGTCTATAAAGGTTGTTCGGCCAAGGGTCACTGGTCCTTTGGCTTTTTCAGGTTTGGCTGTCGGTTTGATATTCTTTTCTAGCTTTTTCTGCTTAGTCATGCACTCTAAAAAACTACTAAATCCTATCAACCAGCAATTCTGCTAAGAGAGCGGACGGTGGAGTAGGGCTTTTACATGCTCCGTACGCAGGTTCTTACCTTCCGTTTTTAAAAATCCAACTCCCCCCTCGCAGATTTGCGCACTACTCTGTAAAGGGAAAATGGCTATTACTCCTCCCCTGGCAATGGCGCCAAAATGTAGAGCTATAACTAGGGTCTCTCACACCTCTAATTATCCCACATTAATAAGTCAATCCGGGAACGTTTTGTTATTGCAAAGAGTAGCTCAATCCGAGGCTATTTGTCCGAGTAATGCTCAGTAGTATGGTGTTCAAAAGATTCGAAAGAAAACAGATGCTAAGCTATAACTAAACTAACCCAAAAGATAGAATCACACAAGACAGTTGATCAGTCAAGGGTACAGAAGCAATAACCCATCCCTCTACAAACTGGTAAAGAAAGGGAATTAGAGCATGGACTTATAGGTCTGGGAGCTAAGCAGCGTCTTGCTGAGGCTCACTACAGCCTTAGGCCTTCTCTCACGCCAAAACAATAAAGGCTGGTAAATGAAACGGCAGAAAGTAAAATGGAACAACAAACTGGAAATGAACAGCAGTAAAATGGAACAGCAGTAATAAAATGGAACAATAGTAATAAAATGGAACAACAATCCTTGACGAATTATGGAACAACAACCATCACCCATATGTACATGTTCTATCCTATTATAGCAATCTGAGGATAATGAAGGATGTGACTATGTTTCTAAACAGAGTAACACTGCTTTCAAGTCTTCCAAATAACATTTCACATGGATCCAATGATAATAACATTCATACCACCATTCTATTACAGAAATAACTGATTAAAGATGCAATTCAGCCTTGAATAGATTCAATTGTATAGTGATGAGACATTATATGAAGAAATCATTCAGATATTGATTATAACAGAGCATAGCATATCACATGAAAAATGTATCAGATTACTAAGTAATAAAGAGAAACAAACCACACACAAATCACCGTATAATGATACAAAAGCAAGTGTCCTTCGGAGCCGGGCCCTTAGCTGCCAATGGAACACTGCCTTAGGTTACTCCAGATGCAGAGACGAAATGAACACCAAGTCTTCTATATTAATCGCATCAACAAAAGTATAACAAAGTCAGGTCTCAACGAGACTCAATGATCACAGTTTGTTCTGAAACTTAGAATTATAAAAACAGTCATTCTCCTGCTCAATGGCGTGGTGCCTTTATATAAAAGAAATGATGGAGGTATCTAGATAATCAAAGATAAGTTAAAGCAGTGATCCCTCAGGATCAAAGATCCTGAGGGATTCGCTAATCGTTCCATTCTTCTCCTTTATTTCTTTCGTTCTCCGACTCAGTATCCTGCATTCTTTCCCTGGGCTATTCGGCTCTAATTTTGCTTGCTCTTGTCTGCATCTGGTTCCCTGTTGGAGGGACAACAGTTATTTTCGCTTTGCTTCTCGCTTTTGAACGACAATTCCTTGTTTCCACGTCTTCCTGCATAGAAAAACGTCAATTATTAGCACTTGAGCTTCCTTTGTCTATTTTCACACATTTTATCAAAATCCTTTATCTTCTTTGAATTCATTATGTAGAAAAGGTTAGAATTATTATTGAAAAACCACTAGATTGCTTGTCAAAAGCATACCTTCCAAGTGCTCCACACCAGCATGAAAGGAAGGACTGCATAGTTCTGGAGGGAACTGCACAACTTGTCAGTGCATGTGACAGACTATTAGTGAGGGAGAGCTTCTGCATTATTTCTATACTAAGGGACCTTGGCTGAATGGCTAGCTCTGCGCAATTTTCTAGAGCAGTGATGTTGGGATACACTGCACATTTCTAGAGGGCAGAGCAGCTGGCCAGTTCTATGCAATTCCAGAGAACAGTGCAGCTAGCCTAGCTATTCTCTGCATTTCTGGAAGGAAATTCAGTCGACTCAGTTTTTGCACAATTCCTAGAGGCAGTACAACTAGCTGAAACTACACAAATTTCCATAGTAGCGTTGGTTGGCCTGCTCTACGCGATTTCCAGAGCAAGGCATCTTAGACTTCCTTGTCCAATTTCTAAGTGCATGGAAGCTATTGGGCTGCTCTGTGCATTTCTGGAGAGGAAGGGAGACTACTCTCCAGAATCGTGTAGTCTTTCCTGATAACTGGTTGATCGGATGTAAACCAAGTGTTGGGGGTTCTTGTGGTTGACCAATGGGACAAGTGAGTTGTACACAAGCATAGAAAAAATAGATGAACTGTAATAAGTACAAGTACCTCATTAGTGTAGGATAGTTGTGATGATTTCAAGGAGGGAGGCTCCAAAATGAAGCGAAGGCAAAATTTTGGAGGCTGGTTGTAGCCGCTACAACAGAATCAAATGAATAGCATAATTTTGATTCAGTCATCGGAGATTCCACAGTAAGAAAGTTTTTCTGCCAACGTTTCAAATCCCAACTAGGATCCATCATCAGGGCAACTTGAAGCTTGATAGAAGAAGAACAGCTGATTAGGGTATAAATAGGGATGAGGAAAGCAGAGAAAAGCAGAGAGGAGGGTCGGCTCTCAATTTTGAGAAGTCGGCTGCCTCTTGATT
>APFE030797981.1:20231-42497 GCA_000404065.3 Pinus taeda | reverse complement strand
TTTGAATGCCATTAGGCCCTGTGGTGGGGATTCTGTATGATTGAAAGGCATGGGAGGTATCAAGAAAATCAGCGGCGAACAAACCGGTAATGTTGAAGAAATGGATTCGTGGGGCATAACTAAGTTTACGTCGTTGATGGAAACAGAACGGAAGTCCTTGAAAGAGGTCGGACACGATTCCAGGGTGAGAAAGAGACAGTGAGCAAAATCCAAGTTTCTGAACCTGCCACCGGCCGATCTAGCTGCAAATACAGTATGGCAGGGATTACCGGAGGAAATGTGAGCTGTAGTGATACTTCCAACGTACTTGAGAAAGTCACCGGATAAGAGAATTGATTTGCAGTGCTCCTTCCAACCTGCTTGAGAAAGTCACCGGATAATAGAATTGATTTCCACGTTTTATCGCGAATGAGATACTTGGTAAAACGCACAGGCAGGGTTCAAGCTAAGTATCAATCCTCTGTTAGTTGCTTATAATCCCAATTAGTAGGGAATAACAAAAGCCCAATTTCCGCAAACTTCATATTCCATCAGTGATTGGCATTTGAGATAAAAAAAAATTAAAATGACCACGTGAAGGCTTCTTTACCAGGTTATAAAAAAAAAAAATCGGTATTGAATTTATAATAAAGGATTTTCTTCCTCTATATTTTATTACTCATTATCTTTAGACATTTTATCAAAATTTTCATAATATATTTTATTAGTCATTATCATCATACTTATTTTATACATTTATCTCTATTAAAAAAACATTATCATTGTTTTTTAGTGAGTAGAAGGAATGTTATCATTTTCCTAAAATAAAGTCATCATTGAGCTCATGTCTATGTTATTATTATTACATGGATGTATTTTTCATATATTCAAAATATAAGTTTAATATCATTTGCATGCATTTTTTTATTTGGACATATATCTAGGGGCATAAATTATGGCTAAAGGTAACTCATTTTGTAACTTGGGATAGACTATTTTCTAAAGGCTTTGAAGGGTCATTACTATGCTTTCTATGCCACAAACTACCAAAAAAATAAGTGAGCACTTATTCAACTTCACTATCGCATCGCTTAACAACACTCTTTTGACAAACAAACAAAGACCCATACAACATACCAATACTTTATCTTCTTGCAGATCCTCTCCTTTTTCCAACCCCATTCTCACTAGGGATTGGATCCTTCCTATACGTTTCTTATTGTGGATATTTTGGAAAGAGTGTAACCTTTTGATCTTCCATAGCTCCAATAGTGTCATCTTGATTTGACTAGTGGGGGAATGTTAGATTTACCCATTGGGCCCTACTAATTTGGCTAGGGGTAAATGGCATAGGGGCAAATTTTCTGTCATGGGATCATGTTGATTTGACTAGGGGAATGATACACTCACTCATGGGGCCATGCTTATTTTGCTAGGGGTGAATGGCCCATGACGGTCACTTTGTGCTATGAGATGGACTGATCTATCTTTTATGAGCGAGTTTGAATTCTTTATTTATTGGGGCTTTTCACCCAACATTGGGGTAAAGAATTCTAGTCTAATGTCGAGTTGTGATGTAAGCTCTATTAGTGAAGGGGTTTCTTTTGATAAGAAACCAACTTAATGGGTCTCTACTCAAACTTAGAACTCTATATAAATAGACAAAGTGCGAGGGGAAAGAATCAACATAGCAAGCTTACTCTATCTTTACCAGTGGAGGACAAATTCGTCCAAGGAGAAATTTTTTTGTTGTAGATCATCTATTCTATCTCTCTATTGTTTTGGCCGCACATGTGAGAAGGAAGGGTTGATTAACCAATGCATTATCTGAAGTTGATCGAGCTATCTTTGACAAAATTTAGCTAAGAAGTTGACCAATTGTTTGACCGAGCTTTTGGAGGCCACATGTGCACATTTGGCCACATCTTTGACCGTAGACCTAGACATGTGGATATGATTACAATTTGATTAGTTGTTGGGTCGCACAGGCGGGTTGACCACAGATTGTAGGGCCGAGTTTGACTAGGTTGAGTTGACCGTAGATTTTTATTGCTTGACTAATGTTGACTTTTAATTTTCTAAGTGTTTTTACCAATGTTGACTTGATGTTGTTTGACTAGGTTTGACTGGTATTTTGACTTGTACATTGGCATAAATTTGTAGACAAATATCTTATTTGTAAACCTTGTTGAAAGAAAATTTCTCCTCGAGAAAATATTGTTGGGTTTTCTCCCAAGATTGGGTTTCCAAGGTGAAAATATTTTGTGTCTATTTTGTATGGTTGTGTCTCTATGATCTTTAATGTTTTTGGTGCAAATTATTGTTGAAATATTATGAGTATAATTATTCAATAATAGTAGTGGCAACAAAATTATTGTTTGAAAATTAGTAGAAAGTAATTATCATGTCGAAAATTGTATTCTATTGCACTTGCCTTATAATCTTAATAGAAATTTTCTAGTTATTCATAAAGGACTCCCCTTAAAGGGGTCATCGTCCATTGGAGGGAAAATCAAAATTGCATATCCATGCCTGGGAAATCTATGCACACTAGGTAAGCAACTTGCATTATTGATCAAGAGAGGAATAATCTATTCACTATTTAAGGATCGCCTCGATATTTGTTCTTGTCCATGGATCATCATTATATATTTCATTTCATGTAAAGGTTTGTATTGGGAAAGGAAGAAGCCCTTGGTAATGTTGTGTGTGAATGCATGCTTATTGTGCCGTCCACAAGGATTTCAAACACCACAAGCCCAATTTCAAATAATCACTTTATTGGGCATCCTTCCCAAAAAAATACCAATCCTCCAATTTTGTATGATAAATACTAAAATACTCAAGAGGGAGACTATTAACTTGTAATACACCTCGGTGCAATTTTTTCTCAAAGCTCAGTGTACCTTCACTAATGGATGTTCTAGAGACACAATCATGTAGGATTATAGAAAAGTTAGATGATAATTTTGAGCCTCACCCTATGATACATTATCATTGGTCTAATAGGGAACCTAAAGTAATTCATGTAGAAGACATAAGACAAACATACTAAATGCAACGAAAGATCACAAAACTCATGTTATCAACTCATACCATAATCTACTCCATAAACTCCACATATATGTTTCTTTTATTGTTATTGGTATGCTCATATCAAGAGCACCTCCTTCCCCCCTCAAGGTTAATTTCCTCTATTTAAAAAATGCACAATTTTACCTCTTGAATAAATATATTTATAATGGCAGGAAGATCAATTTCAAACTCCTTTTTCCATATATTGATTTCCCATTTTCTCATTGACATGTTTTCTTCTCCTTTTATATCTTTGTTTTTATATTTTTAAATTTTTAAACACTATACATCTCTTACTTTATACCTCTCACCACCATTTTCCTTCACAAATCCTCAACATACATGGATCCACAATAGATGGCTTTCTCCCACTTTGTAACTTGCATCCCTTCCTTCTCCATTCTTCATCATACTTGCATTGCTCCCTTATCCATTCTTCATTTTCATCATATTTGTATTCCTTCCTTCTCCATTCTTTATTTTTGTCATAGCTACATCTCTTCCTTCTCCATTATTCATTTTTCATTATAACAATGGTAACTAGGGATCTCAAGTAACTTGAAAACATAAATTTTAGTTTATTAATCTATTTCAACTTATTTCCCTTCACCTTTTTCTCAACAATTTTCCTCACTTTTCCTTATTTTATTATGGTTTTCTTTTATGTTCTTTGCTCTTACTTCCCCTTCCATTTTCTTTTAAGTCTCAACTTCCTTGCTTCCTAAATCTCAACCATCTAATACCCTAAGTATATTCATATAAAAAAAATCAATTTTCAATGATAAGTACTTAGTAGTAAATTTGGGTTATAAAGTGGTTACTCTATAATGCTTTAGATCCAAAATCCACCCCTTTATCTTTCTTCTCAAGATGTTTTTATATTTTATTTCTATTAGATTAAATGGAAAAAACTAATTTATCTAGCTAATCTTCTACGAGTTAACATAATGTTAATTTGTAATATGTATAAATAATCATATTAACTCTCTTACATCTTACTAATTAATACATTAAAAGATATAGTTTATATTTCACTCACATTTCGAAATCTTATACATTATAAGATTTTGTGCTAATATTTTGTACTACCCCTCTTTTTCTTTGACGCATCACTATTATATAATTAAGATGTAAACAAATTGCCTTGAGTTTCCCTATTATCTTATCTATATCTAACAACACTCAACTAAGTATAATAAGTTCTCCATACGTACTCAACTAAGTATAATAAGTTCTCAATACCTCAATGACTTTAACAAATTAGTAAATGCTCATTGATGTATAACTAGATTGTAAAATAATTACACGAGAAATATCTTTTACCTTATACCTTATATGTACCTAACAACCTTTAATTAGGTATAATCCGTCCTCAATAGCTCAAGAAAATGAATAAATACTCATTTACATGTATTAAAAAAACAATTTATTTTAAAATATATTAAAATTAAAATTACATATTTTAAAAGGACAAATACGCAAGTTTGAACCTTGTGAAAACTTATTAGATTGTAAATTAACAAGTATTTTACTTTTTATTTTTATTATACCCACTTTCATTGCTTTTTTGGTAAGAAATATACCATTAGCTATTATGATGGAGAAATGTAAATGGAGGTATATTATTATAATAAATATTATATTATATTTTATAATTAATAATAACTTAAGTATTATTTAAAATTAAATTAAGTTTTATTTTGAATGGTTAAAAGGAATGATTGTTATTTTTTTTAATTTAAGTTTGATTTTTTTAAGTGAGATGTTGAATTCATGATTTTGAATTTTGTTTTTTATATGATATTGAGAGTTATGGAATATCTTATCCTTAGTCAATATTATTCATAGTGAGAAATCCTTGTGTAATCACCCTGCTCTAAAGAGTTATCCTAGCCTGAGCTCAAGAGTGTCGAGAGAATTGAACCCGTGAACTCTAAATCAATGATGTTTTTAACGATAGGGATTTGACCAACTAAGCTAATCCTCGTGGTTCTCAAATAAATTATATAATATTTTTATGTAAAATCAAATGCATATTATTATTTTTATGTAACATTTTAGTCATTAATCCATTTTTTTAATAGAGAGATATTTTATCCTAAAATCAATTCAAAAATCAAATATATAAAGGTTATTTTGATGAACATATTAGAGAAATATGTAAAACAAAATGGTTTTTAACATTATATAGAAATTTTATATTAATAAACCTCATGTTATAGCACAATATTTCATTAGAAATACAAAAAATGGACTTTTCCGACCCCACATTGATGTTTATAGGAGAACTGGCATATTATGAATTAACAAACAGTACACTAAAATATTATTATTTATTATTTATTTTATATATATAATATATATATTATATATATATATATACTACTATTATAATATTATATATATATATTAATATATATAGATATAGATATCTAGTATAGAAGTCCCCGAGCCCCAATGTTTAGCTCAATTGGTCAAATAAGTGCCTCGCCGTTCGAGAGGTCACAGGGTCAATTCTCCCTGAAGCCCTTGGGGTTAGGCCTAGCTATTCGCTACAAGACTTGATACCCTTGATCAAGATCAGATATTTTCGTGGACATAACGGTCACCCAGTGACCGCGAGTGTCTGTGAACCACACGTGAAAATTTATAGAAGTCCCCTAAAAGTAAGAAAACAAAAAATTTCATACAAACAACACTTTTAAACATATGACTCTCCCTCCTCCTAGGAGGGGACTTGCATCATAGCTATAACTTGGATATTTATGTTTGGTAGAGGAAATTGAGTTGCATTGTCAAAGTTATTGATTGAAGTAGAGTAGTGTTTTCCTACAGTAATAGTGAGCCACATCTCATCAATTTACAGTTAGAGATTGTTGATTTCATCTTCTACTCGTTGAGGATTCAAGTTTTGATCAATTAATATGTCCATACTAGTTGAGATGGTGATAGCTAATTGGCTATATTAGTTGAAATTGTAATATTTCCCCTCGAATATCTTAAAGAGTTCACTGTTAGGAATGGAGAGAAGGCACAATATGAGAAGAGGGCCTCCACAAAATGTTCGCGGACTTCCAGTACACTAATCCTCTGAAATTAACTAAAATAACATGATAAGAACCTATGTGCCCACAATACCACAAGGAAATCAAGAGTGTGATGTCAAACTTACTTATCCCAATGAACATAGGGAAAAATCAAGTACCCTTGTTGAGTGCAAGAAACAATAGCCCAACTAGATCTAGAGTGACGAGGCCGTTGCATGGGCCTATGAAAGAGGCCTCCACCAAAAGTGGGAAGACAAGAGTAAAATTCTAATTAAACTAATTGAATTGCATAGGAAAGAACAAAAACATAAAGGATCTTATCGACCCCTCTGTTATACCGTATTGTGCCATGGATTCCCCAGTCTCCACTAAACAAAGAGGATGAAAACTACCATATTGAATGCCCCAAACAATAAAAAACACATAACATTTTCATCGATGCTCACCCAGACTCTCTAGTGCACCTTCCCTTACCACATAAGCCCTGGATTCATCTTGACAAAGAACATGAGAAACATTAGCAATCAAAACTTCGAACACCAGTAGAAATAGAAATATCAAACTACAAGATAGTGCCTTCACCCACTCTCTATAAGAAGATCAAAAATTTTCATTCAAAGATCATAGTGTTAAAGCTTCCAACCATGGGGATGCAAAGGGGGCTCACTCCATAGATTCACCCGACCATGATTTATAACAACAATAAAAAACTACACACATGCTAGTAACTTATCCTCTCTCCACATAGCCTGTGTTTCCCATGATTTCAAGGGGCATAGGCCCTTCTATAAATATGCCTTTTAGTGCTCCCGCTACAATATGGTTGAGAAGGATACGCACAAAACAATACAAATATATCTATAACTCACCTCCAATGATCGTCGAGTCGTTGTTGGTAAGAAGATTTGCCAACATACCTTTGTGAATCAAACTATGACCATATTCTAGGATTGGGTGGAGGATATAGAGCTTTAAGGTCCATGTATACAACTGTGTTCCATAACATAGATTTTTACTCACTAGCTACAACTTTGATTGTTGTTGCGGAAGAGTAAAGATAATGCCGCCAAGTATATTGACCATTTGAGAAGACTTGAGGCCAAATTCATTATTATCTACAAGGTGGTCTTTGGTCTCAACTTCAAATTTTATGGTATCTATGTTGGAAAAGAGGAAGCAATTGAGTTCACTAGCTCTAATCCTATCATTGGTTGAGAATGAGAAGGATAGGCAACAATCTTGCTTCAAGGAGGACCAAGAGGCTTATCCCCATAGGCCTTCTTAATAATTTTTTATGTTCATGTCCTATTTGCTATTTAGTCATTTACCAATCTTTTTAAATCTATATATATTTATAGATAAAAAAAAATTAACTATGTAAATATTTTTTAATTTTATGAGTTATCTTACTGTACATTTCTATTTTCTCCTTTTAACAAACCTCAAACTATTTATATTTAACTCTACATAAATCTAATTTTTGTCCAATTATCAATATATAAAAAATAATGATTATTTTATATTTTTATTATCAAAATGAAAAAATAACTCTTAGACCACCATCATAAAATCACATAAGTAAAACTTAGCAAACAATCACTTTTAGCAATGTTTTTATTATTATGTCACTGCATCGCAGTGATATCTAGCGACAATGTGCTTCTATTAGTGCATATATACCTAGATTTTTTTGTTTTTATCTATTGTCAACTTTGGTTTTTCATAACACCCCACCCCTAGGGTAAGGATCCATTTCCCGAGGTTTCTCATCATCATCCGTTGGTGTAGTGTACATGAAATGTGACTAATGGAATTTACTATCATTTGATTACCACCTCCTTCTGCCCAAGTTTGACGACATGAAGGCTAAGATCTAGGAGATATATTGACCCTACATTGGTTCATGTTTTGATTTGATGTGTGCATTTACATTACTAGAAACATTTTTGCTTTAGGAGAGAATTTCATTCATTATGCTCTATATTCATGAGTCCTCATCTTTGGAATTTTGTTCTTTGTTTGAAACCTATTTCCTAGAGAAACACTTGTATATGTTTTATTCTATATCCTTAAACCCTATGATCACATCCGTATGGTGTATTACCCTGCATAGATTCCCCTTAAGATAAATTTCCTTTTCCTTCCATTGTATGGTTATCTTTGTTGCCTTCGAGGCACTCCTTGGTAGGTTTGACTTTCAGCAATGGATTGTAATATGAAGAAGAATAGAATTCGAAAGATGCATAAGGTAATCCCGCATTCAATACTTTTAGAATCTTCATTTTTTTCTTGGTGACAATTACACAATTTAACTTACAATGACAAGCTATTAATTTTGGTCCTTCATGAAAAGCGAGGGAACATCAAAGACAACACCACAAGATTAGAAGGTTATCACTTTGAATGATGGTCTATTGTATATTTCCTTGTGACAAAAACAACTTATCATTCAAAGATGTGAGTGAGGTAATTAGGGTTGCATTAATTAGGGTTTACTTCATGGCTTCTTCCTCTCATTAGGAGAATTCATTTTTGCAACTTTTTATGTTCTTCTACTTGGGTTTTTTTGTCTTATTTATTTATTTGAGGGGACAAATCCTTTACAATATTGGATTTAGAATCCAATGGCCTCTAGCTACGATGTTTTCACCGAGGGGCCATAAAGTCATTAAAAACACCTCCAATTTATCACAGAAATAATTTTTAAGGAAGTAACATCACTTCATACCTTGATATATATAATAAGGGAGAGTACTACCACCACGTTTTGAATTTGGGTCATTTTTGTGGGAAGTACTCAAACATTGCTGCTAGATCACAACCTGACAAACTGTCTTTTTCTTAGATGTTAATATCATCTCCTAATTTATAAAATTGAAACACATGCATCTTATATGTTCCCTGTTGTTTTTTATTTTTCCATTTTGACCTTTTGAAGACATCTATTTGAAACCTGTGATCTGTAGAAGTACTATTTTGGGACTTGAGATAATATCTAGTTCATAGTTTTTCCTTTTTTTCCTTCTTATTCGCTTATTTTAGTAGTTGTTTTATAACTATAATAAAATCATTACAAATGGCCCCATGGGGATGTGCGCATGCACAAATGAAAATGGTGTGAGACACTTAACACAAGCACTTATGTTCAGCTAAGCTACCATGACAAGTGTTAGAAAATTTTACAGGGGCAGAGGAGAGGAGTTTGCTTTCAAATTTTAGTTATGGCAAGAAAACCGCAACTCGACAGAGGCTTAAATAAAACAATGAAATTTACTCATAGAAAAACAGAGTAAAACAATGTGGTTGCTGTAAATTTACTTGTGAAAGATTAAAACCATATCACAACAAACCATACTTTACATTATGATATAAAACATATGAAAATGCATTCGCTTGGTAAATGGAGGTTGCAACTCCAAGTAAAACAAAAGCTCTTTCTGTGATTTCCGCTTCGCAAGGGGTTGCAGAGTAACTCTCTGTAAAACTCCATAAGAATTTGCTTTCACGTGCCCACCAATATTTGCTTCATGATTTTCTCCTCTTTAACTCACACACAAACACCCCCTCAACTCAAAACTTAAGGACATTTACACATGTATATGAAAAATATATTTCAACACAAATTTATCACAAAGTCAAAACATTAAGACAAAGTATGGGAGAATGTACAAGGTAAGTGATTTTTTGAACTTGCAGAGGTTGCAAACTAGAAGTAATAGTTGTAGCGTGAATGTTTTACCAACTCTTCGTTAAATACATATTCCTTCTTAAATGGTCAATGTGTCTTGTGGAATTAAGAACTCATACACCTGCTCATAGCTTCTGTCCTTCAGCCTACAATCAAATCTATGAGCTACAAAAATCCATCTGATAAGTATGGCTATTGTCAATATGTTTAACGTGGTTGTTGGGAGTAATTTTCTAAGACCCCCCCTTAATCACAACTTCTACCATTGATAATTCGTAAACAATCTCTGAGATAAACAAAATTTTCACGTGCCAATGGCTTTGTGAAACTATCAACAAACTATTATTGTGACCTGTAGTTTTGTAAAACAATTTCACCATTGCTAATAAATTCTCTAATAAAATTACATTTAGGATCAACATGTTTTTTCCTCTTGTGAAAAAAAAATTCTCTTTGGCAATGCAATTGCGGAAGTGTTGTCACAGAAAATAGCTGTCGTTCCCTCTTGATCATGGAAAATATACCTCAACATCCTTCTCATCCAAACTTCTTGACAAGTTTATGTTGTTGTGGAAACATATGCAACTTCTATTGTTGACAATGACATTATTGGCTGCTTCTTGGAGGCCCATCAAATGGCTCCAGAACCCAAATGAAAAACATAACCTGATGTGCTCTTTTTGTCATCGACACTTCCTGCCCAGTCAATGTCGATGTAATCAACTAGCCTGAAATAATTTGTTGCAGTGTACAAAATACCATATTCCTTTTTCCCATTAACATATTGTAGAATCCTTTTTTCTACTTTCCAATGCGTCTCCTTGGGTGTCTCCATGAACCTTGACACCAAACTCATTGCATACATTATATTCGGCCTAGTGGCGGTCAAATACATCAAGCTTCCCACCATAATTTTGTATAATGTCAGATTGATATTGCTGCTGCAATCTTATTTTCTCGACTTCAACCCCATGACACTTGGAGTTGGTGTAGGCTTGTTGTTCTGCATATTAAACCTCTCGAAAATGCATGCTACATACTTTTCTTTGGAAGTGAAAATACCATTTTTTGTTTTCTTCACTTCTTTGCCCAAACAATACCTTAACAAGTCCAAGTCAGTCATTTCAAATTCACTCTTCATGACTTCTTTGAAATCAATGATGAGGAAATCATCACTGCCAGTAAAAATCAAGTCGTCTACATATAAGACAACAATAAGATTCTTACCATCACTCTCTTTGATGTATAGAGTAGTCTCACTATCCCATTTTTCAAAACCATTGTCCAACAAGTAAGCATCTATCATGCTATACCATGCACATGGTGCTTGCTTTAGCCCATAAAGAGCTTTTATAAACCTATACACCTTGTCTTCTTGGCCTTCTAACTCATAACTAGGTGGTTGCGCAACATATGCTAACTCTTCCAGCACTCCATCCAAGAATTTTGATTTTACGTCCATTTGATACACTTTCCATTTAAGTTGCAACTGAGATCACCACAAATGTACGCACTATCTCCATCCTTGCGACTGGCACAAACATATCCACATAATCACTTCCATGCTAGTGCTTGTATCCTTTGACAAATAGCCTCATTTTATGCCTTTCAATCTTACTGTTGACATTGCTATTGGTCTTAACCCACTTCACTCCAATAACTTCTTTTCCTTGCAGAAAGTCCACTAACTCCCATATGTCATTATTTTCTATTGCTTCTATTTCTTCCTCCATTTGCTGCAACCCATTTTTCTTCTTTGACTACATCCTCAAAATGGATTGGATCATCTACTTGACAAAATATTGCAAATAAGTAATTTAGACCAGCGTTACTATCAACTTATTCTTGCTCATAAATCTCATTTAAATTTCTGAATTTTGGTCTTCTTGTTCTTGCTAAAGATGGGCTTGACATGTCACTTGGTATTGCGCTTTGTAGTGTGCTTAGAGAAGCACTTTATTGATGCTGTGACACTGTCCTATTATTTTTTGATGGTGTTACTTTCTCCCTGCTTTGTTGCGCTTGAATAAGAGTAGAGGGAGTCATTGTTAAGGAAATTATTTTTGTTTTCAATTCCTCTTTTTCATCATGTGGTATACATGCTTTCTCATTTACTATCTTCTCTAAACTTCCATCCCATGGTTCATCTTTTACGAACTGCACATCTCTTCTGGTTATGAATTTCTTGTTTGATGGATTGAAGAGCGTGTATGCCTTGGATTCATCACTATATCCAACAAATATGCATTTCTCCCCCTTGTTGTCCAACTTCTTCCTCATCTCATCTGGGACATGTGCATATGCCACACATCCAAAGATTCTCATGTGAGTGACACTATACTTTTTTCCACTTCGTGCCTCTTTAGGAACCACATTCTTGACACTTTTGGTTGGACATTTGTTAATGATATATGTTTCACAAGCGACAAATTCAGCCCAATAATCATTTGGAAAATATTTTCCTTTAACATACTCCTTGCCATTTCCATAATGGTCTTATTCTTCCTTTCCACGACACCATTTTGCTGAGGTGTATACCTTGTTGTAAATTTATTTTGAATTCCATGCTCCCTGTAAAATCGATGTCATTTGAGATGTATTCACCACCTCTTTCAGTCATAAGGACTTTGATGTAGTGTCCACTTTTCTTCTCAACAAGAGCCTTGTATTGGCGAAAGAGCTTGAACACTTCACTTTTCTATTTTAGGAGATTATTAGACCCATGTCTTCCTTGTGTAGTCATCTATCAAGGTCAATAAATAGTAGCTACCACCAATTATGGTGTTTGCGTTGGTCCACATAAACATGAGTGGACAATCCCCAAAGGTGCCTTTGTCCTTACTGATTTTCCTACTAGAAATGTCTTTCTATGTTGCTTGCCCAAGATACATCCTTCTCATAGTCTATCCAGTTTTTCTATAAGCGTAAACCCCTTCACCATGTATTTTCTATGCACCAAATTCAAACCTCAAAAGTTGAGATAACCAAATCTCGAATGCCATAACCAATTTTCATCTTTGACCTCTGCTTTAAAGTTTACTTCTGTGACAACTAAATCTTTTCTTCCATCCTCTTGTGATTTCATTGATAGTTGTGCTTGTGTACCTTATTCCGCCAAGTCTGATTTTATCTTTAGGGGAAAGATTCTATTTCTTGTAATCTAAACTTTTTCAATCGACTGTCTACTTGGAGGCTTATCCAAAATTGTGCACTCGTCATTTAAAAAAAATACATTGTAGCCCTTTTGCATGAGTTGTCCAATGATTATGAGGTTATGCTTCAAACCAGAGACACAGTAAACATCTGAGACATACTTATTCTCCCCCTTCTTTCTTAGGATATTAACTCTTCCTCTACCCATAACAAAGATTTTTCTATCAGTACCTAATGTCACTACAAATTTCACACTTTCATCTACATTGGAAAACATTTCTATGTTCCGTGACATGTGGTTGTTGTACCCTGAATCTAGATACCATACATCACTTTGTTTTTCTTGTGCTACATTAGAAGATAAAAACATGCTATCATGGCTCTGATTTTCCTTTGTAAAATTTATACTTGGTTTCTTACTAATGTCATATTGCTTCTTTCTGCATTCATTTTCATAATGACCATACTTCTTACAGTAATGACATTGAACTTGAGATTTATCATACCTATGACGTTGTGCTTGATTTTGGCTTGGGCCTTGACTTGGATTTTGATTACTGCCCCTTCCACTTGAGCTTGAAGGGCTGCTTCTTCCACCTCTATGTGGTCTTCTTCCTCTTCCTCTAGCATATGATCTTCCTCTGCCTCTACCTTGACCAAACGAAACTTGTGTCTTGAACGCATGCTCCAATGAGGAGCTTGTTGCTCTATTCAATCTATGTTCATGATAAATCAATGATGAATGAAGCTCATCCACTGAAAACTGTGAGAGATATTTTTTCTCTTTTATGGCTAGAACAATGGCATCAAAATTTCCTAGGAGACTTCTCAACACTTTCTCGACTATTCTCCTTTCCTCAAGTGTCTCACCATGAGACCTGACTTGACTAACCAGTCCAATTAGATGTGTAAAAATTGAGTCTACATTCTTAGACTCTTTCATACAAATTGTTTCAAAGTCTCTTCTCAACATTTGTAGTTTGTTGTCTTGACTTTTTTTGTGTCTTGGTAGGTTGTCTGGAGGGTGTCCCATGCTTTCTTGGACTTTGATGCTGCTACAATCCTTGGGAAAATACTTTCATGAACTGCTTGAAAAATGTACAAGAGGGAACTTTCATCCTTCTTCCTGTTGTCCCTCAACACATCCCTTTCTACTTGAGATAAGGCAGTGTATATTGTTCCATCTGCTAGTTCTCGAAAACCATTCTCCACCAAATCCCAAATGTCTTGAGAAGAAAACATGGCCTTCATTGTAATGGCCCAATAATCACATTTTATTTTTCGATTAAATTGAGGTATCTGAGGATTAGTAAATCTTGTGCTTGATGTTTCCATTTCTGAGTATAATAAAAACTTTCTACCTACTCGTAAATACACTTCAAAAAAATTCCCTCAAAACAATTTTTAATTGCTAGTAAAAACAGTTGTTTTTACACTATCAAAGTTTAACATGCTTCGATACCATGTTAGAAAATTTTACAGGGGCAGAGGAGAGGATTTTTTGTCAAAATTCAGTTGTGGCAAGTAAATTGCAACTAGACAAAGGCTTAAATAAAACACTGAAACTTACTCATGAAAAAACATAGTAAAACAATGTGGTTGCGGTAAATCTATTCGTGAAAGTTTAAAACCATATCGCACCAAACCATACTTTATATTATGATATAAAACATTTGAAAATACACTCGCTTGGTAAATGGAGGCTGCAACTCCTCTTAGTGCATCTCAGTCATGTCAGTCACCAGTGATCAAATATGCTCTTTAAAAGTGTTTGCTAAGGTCATAGGTCAAATTTTTATGGTTTCCATAGGACTTCAAATCAAAATTTAATCATTGGTTGGTTTCTCTGGTAATTACTACTCTCTCCATTCTCATGGTCAATAAATGCTATCATGGTCAAGTCATAATTTCTTAGTAGTGTGTCTTGGTCATCATGCTACTCATCATTCCATTAGGTCAAGCATACAAAATGTCATGTAAAAAGTCATAATTGCCACCTAGGTCATCATCAAAGAGAGTGGTAATAGGGATAAATGATCTATTGGGTTCCTAAAGTACATTTTATCCTTTATGAAGATCTAATAATTCATTCTTAAATTTCAGAGTTGTTGCACACTATATTGTTTTTCAGATTCTCAAGAAGATCAATGATGTCATGCCATGACATATGCACGAAAGTGATTTTGATATTATAAAATGTCATTCAAACATTTCCCTACTCATTTCATTTACATCAAACTCCTACCTATCATTGAATGCCTTCCAATCAACCTTAGCATCAAACTGCACCCTCAAAGTCGATTTTTCTCCTCCACGTTGTGTTTTTAGTTTTGGGAGAAAAGTGGAAACTCCAAGGGTTTTCATCAGCAATCGAGGTTTCTAACATCATTCATACAAGTAAGTGAAATCCTACAAGAACCTCCTTTCATCAGTTACTCCAACATTTTAGTGGGGAGCACTCTTCTAGAGTCCATGTTACATTTTTTGGTTCAACACTCTTATTTGATTTGCAAATAGTAAAACCTAGTTCCCTACTCATTTTACCTCTTCCCTGCTCTAAAATCACCTCCCCTAAGCTTTCCTTACCCCTGCCTCTTCATTTTCGTAAGTCCTATACCTAACCCTAGCTTCTATGCTGCATTTTTGGTAGTTTTAGGGTTAAGATTGTGCTTAAATTTCCTACACTAATCCATACCCTCTCTTTGTAATTTTCCACCTCCCTAAGTTTCTAAACACACCTCCCTACCTCCTCAATTTTTCTTACCCACATATATTCTCCCTAACCCTTTCATCCCCTCACCTAAATACACTAAATCCCAATCCCCTGCTCCCTTAAAAACCCTGTTTTTGCCATCTCTTACACTAGGGTTTTGCTTTGCAATTGTAAACAATGGAGGGAGAAAAAAATCCATACAACAAAGGAGGTCAGGTATCAAGGTTTGAGCCACTTGACACCAAATAATTCAAGTCTTTAGCATTTTCCAGCCAATGATTCCAAAAGGTGGGTTGTTTAGGGTTTTGTGAACAAATTCAACAAGTAGGATATCATGCCAAGTTAACCAGTATTTTTGCCACAAACCTTAGGAGTGATAAGGTCAACATTGTAAAGCTTAACTTCATCATTTCAATTGAGGCCATAGCTACAGCTAGAGGGATACCAAATAGTGGAGAAAAATAGTTAAAACACTTAGATTTGGATGTTCTAAACCATAAAGTTTTCACAAAACTTCAGTCCAAAGAGGCTCCCAAGAGTTTTTTTTCCTTCTGGATTGTTGCTTGAAAATTTTTCTCCATTAATAAAGTTCATCCTGAAATATTTTACATATGAGGGCAAGTTTTAAGCAGTGTAAAAGTATCATATCCGATTTTTGATGCACTTCACCACTGTAAAGCCTCTCAACTTACCTCACTACCTTTACAGAAATTTAGTTAAGATGGAAAAGAAAGTGAAAAACAGAGAGGATGATCACCAAGATAGTCTCTACCACTATGCTATAATTAAAATAATTGTCCTACACTGGCTTGAACATAGGAACATCTCTTGGGAAACCTTCATGTAGTCCACAATATTTTGGCCTTCTACTAGTCAACCTACTAGCCACAGTACAAAACCAACATCATCCAAACCAAGGGAGGTTGGCTCATCTAGAAGAGTGTCACTGAATAAGACACCTAGGGAAGAAATCACTCAGACCTACATCAGAGGGAAGAGGCTTGTGTTTTCACCTAGAGGAGAGGAAAGGGCCAAGCCTACTTCAGTTGACAGGGAAGCATCTCCACATCACTATGAGACATCATTCCATGAGAATATTCATGAAAAACAGGGAAAATAATTGAAGGAGCTTGTCATGGAGAAAAAGTTTGAGATTAGAGGTTTGAAAGATGATTTGGCTAAAGCCAACTACATGATTGTGCTTTTGCAGCAGGAAAATAAGCAACTAAAAGTGAACCAAATGCTAATGTCAAAACCTAGAATGGGTGTAGAGGACGAGCAAGGAAAAGGTAAGAAAGTCATTGGTTTAGAGAAAATGGAGGACACTAAATTTCAAGTCAATCCAAATGGGCCTAGAAATAAGGGCATGAAGAGGAAAGGAGACCAAATGAGTGAGCCATCTACACCTTTGGAGGAGCAAGGAGTTAACAAATCCATTGAACAAAATTTTGAGACAAATAGGGATTATTTGATGGATAAAGTTAATTTCCACTTGGATAAGCTCCTTGAAAGGGCCAACAGGGCCACCAAATTGCAAACGCACATGGCTAGACATTATTACACTAGAAACATGGTTTCCCAAATTAGAATTCAGAACTTGAAGAGAAAACTAAAGGAAACCCTAATTCAACAAAACAAGGGGGAAAAGCTTGAGTTGTTGGCTGCAGTTTTACTCATAGCTTGAAGAATCATTACCTAGCTCCAAGGAATGAATTTCAGACACATGGCAGATTTTGGACTTTTTTTAACATTTTGGGCAATTTTGGGAATTTTACACAAATTTTTAGCAAAAAAGGTAGGGTGCCCCACACTACATTTTTGCTTGAGGCCTGCAAATCATGAAATTTTTGCATTTTTGGATTCCTGATGACCTGAAAATTGAAGTTATGTAACCAAAGATCCATGTCAGCAGCTTTTGCTAGGAAAAAAGTCAAAAAGTACCTAAAATCACCTTTCTGCCATGTTTTTCAGAGGCACACTACGTCTTTGGAGTAGCTATGGGAGAAATGGTTTTTTAAGGTCTAGAAGCAGTATTTTTCAGTGCTTGAAGATCCTATGGTCTATTAGACAAGAAGAGAATTCTCTGACATATTTCAAATCTTGATTTGGTGCTCATGAACCCCATTAGAATGTCACTTACAAGCAACACACTATGTTCTATCGTGAATGAGATACCTCGTAAAAAAAACATGCAATGATCAAGCTAAGTATCAATCCTCTGTTAGTTTCTTATATTCCCAGTTAGTAGGGAATAACAAAAGCCCATATTCCCGCAAACTTCATATTCGATCAGTGATTGACATCTGACTTAAAATATATATATATATATATATATATATATATATATAATATATATACATATCACATATATATATTATATATATATATATATATATAATATATAATATTATATATATATATATATATAAATGTAAATAATATATATATATATATATGTATATAATAGTATATATATATAGTAGTATATATATGTATGTATATATATGTATGTTATATATGTATATGTATATATGGGGTTATATTAATATATGATTATATATATATATATTAAATATAGAATATATATGTTGTATATATATATATACAACATATATACATACACACACACACACACACACACACAACATTTATATATATATATAATATAATATATATATAAAATGACGACGTCAAGGTTTCTTTACCTAGGGTTAAAAATTATATTTTAGTATATTATTTTTTAGTTAGTGAAAGGAATGTTATCATTTTCCTAAAATAAAGTCTCAATATCATTGATCTTATGCCTATATTATTATTATTATTATATTATTTATTATATGGACGCATTTTTGATTTATTAAAAATATAAGTTTAATATAATTTTCTTGCATTTTTATAATTGGATATAGATTTAGGGGCATAAATTATGGCTAAAAGTAACTCATTTTCTAACTTGGGATACACTATTTTCTAAAGGCTTTGAAGGATCATCATTGTTCCATCTATGCCACAAACTATCAAAAAACAAGTGGGCACTTATTCAACCTCTCTAGCATCGCTTAAAAACACTTTTTTGCCAAAAAATCAAAGACCCATACAACATCACCAATACTTTATCTTCTTGCAGATCCTCTCCTCTTACCAACCCCATTCTCAATAGGGATTGGATCCTTCTAAGTTTCGTATTGTGTATATTTTGGAAAGAGATCTTCCATAACTCCAATAGTATCATCTTGATTTGACCAGTGGGGGAATGATACATTTACGCATTGGGCCCTACTAATTTGGCTAGGGGGAAAAGGTCTAGGGACAGATTTTCTCTCATGGGGTCATGTTGATTTGACTAGGGGAGAATGATATATTCACCCATGGGGGCATGCTTATTTGGCCAGGGGTGAGTGGCCCATGACACACACTTTGTGCTTTTGGATGGAGTGATCTATGTTTTATAGAGAGAGTTTGAATTGTTTATTGATTGGAGCTTTTCACCCAACTCAGGTAAACAATTCTAGTCTAATGTTGAGTTGTGATGTAGGCTCCATTAGTGACAGGGTTTATTGTGATAAGAAACCAACTTGATGGGTCTCTACTCAACCTTAGAGCTCTATATAAATAGGCAACATGCGAGAGGAAAAATCAACATAGCAAGCTCACTCAATCTTTACTGGTGAAGGAGAAATTTGCCCAAGGAGAAAATTTGTTGCTGTAGATAATTCTATCTCACTCTTGTTTTGGCTGAACATGTCAGAAGGAAGGGTTGATTAACCAATGGATTAACTGAAGTTTGCAAAGCTATCTTTGACAAAATTTGACTAAGAAGTTGACCGATTGTGTGACCGAGGTTTTGGAGGCCACATGTGCAGGTTTGGCTGCATCATTGACCCTAGACTTGACATGTGGATATGATTGTAATTTGATTAGTCATTGGGCCACACGAGTGGGTTGATCATAGATCGTAGGGCCGTGTCTGACTAGGCTGATTTGACCATAGAGTTTTATTGTTTGACTAGCTTTTACCCCTGATTTTCTAAGTGTTTTTACCAATGTTGACTTGATGTTGTTTGACCAGGTTGGACTGGTATTTTGACTTTGATATTGGCATGGATTTGTAAACAAATATCTTATTTGTAAACCTTGTTGAAAGAAAATTTCTCCTCAAGAAAAATTGTTGGTTTTTCTCCCAAGGTTGGGTTTCCTAGGTGAAAATATTTTGTGTGTATTTTGCATGGTTGTCTCTCTATGATCTTTAATGCTTTTGTTGCAAATTACTATTGAAATTTTATGAGTATAATTATTCAATAATAGCAGTGGCATAAAAATTATTATTTGAAAATCAGTAGGAAGTAATTATCATGTTGAAAATTGTGTTCCATTGTACTAGTCTTAGAATTTTAATAAAAATGTTCTAGTTATTCATAAATGATTCCTCTTAAATGGGTCATGATCCATTGGAGGGAAAATAAAAATTGCATACCCATGCATGGGAAATCTATGCACACTAGGTAAGCAAGCTGCATTATTTTTCAAGAGAGGAATAATCTATTCATTATTTAAGGATCACATCGCTATTTTTTCTTTTCCATGGACGATAATTCTATATTTCATTTAATGTAAAGGATTGCATTGGAAAAGGAGGAAGCCCTTGGTAATGTTGTGTGTGCATGCACGCTTGTTGTGCCGTCCACAAGGATTGCAAACATCACAAGCCCAATTTCAAATAATCACTTCATTGGGCATCTTTCAAAAAAAATACCAATCCTCTAAAAATGTATTATAAATACTAAAATGCTCAAGGGGGAGATAATTAACTTGTAATACACCTTGGTGACAAATTTTCTCAAAAGCTCAATGTGCCTTCAACAATGGATATTCTAGAGACACAATCATGTAGGATGATAGAAAAGTTGGATGATTATTTTGAGCCTCACCCTATGATATATTGTCATTGGTCTAATAGGGCACGTAAAGTAATTAATGTCGAAAAGATAAGACAAATATACTAAATACAACCGAACATCACGGACTTCATGTTGTGAACTCAGACCATAATCTACTCAATAAACTCCAAATATTTGTTTCTTTTATTGTTGCTGGTGTGCTTATATGAATATCACCTCCTTCCCCCCTCAAGGATAATTTCCTCTATTTGAAAAATGCACCATGGTACTTATTGAATAAATATATTTATAATCGCAAGAAGATCAATTTCAAACTCCTTTTTCCATATATTGATTTCCCATTTTCTCTTTTACATGTTCCTCTCATTTTATATCTTTCTTCTTATATTTCTTATTTTTTAAAACTCTATACATCTCTTTCTCTGTCTCACCACCATTTTCCTTCACAACTCCTCAACATCCATGGATCCACAATAGATTTCTTTCTCCCACTTTATCAGTTGCATCCCTTCCTTCTGCATTCTTCATTTTTCATCATACTTACATTCCTTCCTTCTCCATTCTTTATATTCGTCATACCTACATCCCAACCTTCTCTATTCTTCATTTTTCATCATAAAAAGGGTAAGTAGAGATCTCAAGTAACTTGAAAACATAAATTTTACTTTATTAATCTATTTCAACCTGTTTCCATTAACCTTTTTCTCAACATTTTTCCTCACTTTTCCTTATTTTATTATGGTTTTCTTTTCTTTTCTTTACTCGTACTTCCCCTTCCATGTTTCTTTAAGTCTGAACTTCCTTATCTCCTAAATCTCAACAACATAATATCCTTCGTATATCTATATAAAAAAATCACTTTCAATGAGAAGTGGAAGTGCTTAATAGTCAATTTGGATTATCATAGAGTGGTTACACTATAATTCTTTAGATCCAAAATCCAAACCCTTTATCTTTCTTCTCAAGATATTTTGTATTTTCTTTCCATTAGATTAAATAGAAAAAGTTAATTTATCAAACTAATCTTCTATGGGTTAACCTAATTTGTAATTTGTATAAATAATCTTCTTAACTCTCTTACATATTAATAATAAATACGTTAAAAAAATATATAATTGATATTTCTCTCGCATTTCAAAGTTCGGTACATTATAAGATTTTGTGCTAATACTTTGGACTACCAATATTATTCTTTAACACATCACTATTGTATAATTAAGATGTAAAACAATTTCCTTAAGTTTCCCTATTACCTTATCTATATCTAAAGACACCCAACTAATTATAATAATTTCATCTAAAGACACTCAACTACTTATAATAAGTTCATCTAAAGACACTCAACTAATTATAATAAGTTCTCAATGATTTTAACAAATGAGTAAATGCTCATCATCTTTATCATCTTTCTCTTTGCCCTGATGATGGATCCCATTTGGGATTCGAAAAGTTGGTGTAAAAATCCTCTTACTGTGGAATCTCCAATCAAAGATTCAAAAAGAGTAAATGCTCATTTATGTATAACTAAGTTGTAAAATAATTAGAGTAGAAATATATTTTAACTTTTACTTTATAGGTACCTAAAAACATTTAATTAAGTATAATCCGTCCTTAATAGCTCAATAAAATGAATAAATACACATTTACATTTATTAAAAAAAAAACAAAAAACTTTTATAATATATTAAAATTAAAATTACATGTTTTAAAATA
>APFE030797981.1:0-20221 GCA_000404065.3 Pinus taeda | reverse complement strand
TAAATTTAATTTCTATAGGCAATATTTTAAATTTATGATTTTGAGATTGGTTTGTTATATGATCTTGAGAGTTATGGAATATTTTACTCTCATTCAGGATTATTCATACTCAAATGAGACTCGGCAATCCTTAGATGTAACCACCCTTCTCTAAAAAGCTACTCTCTAAGGCTAACAATAATTTGAACCAGTGACCTATAAATCAATGGTGCTTTTAACTATACAGACTCGACCAACTAAGCTAATCCTCATGGTTCCCAAATAAATTATATAATATTTTTATGTAACATCAAGAGCATATTATTATTGTTATGTAACATTTTAGTCATTTGCCCATATTTTTTTAAATAAAAAGACATTTTGTCCTAAATCAATTCAAAAATCAAATATATAAAACTTATTTTGATGAACATATTAAAGAAATATGTAGAAAATATGTTTTTTAATAGTATATAGAAATTCTATATATTCTAAGCACAACATTACATTAGAAATACAAAAAATGGGCTTCCCCCCACCATTTATGTTGATAGGAGAATTGACATAACATTATTAACAAAAGAAACACTACTATATATTTATAAAAAAAAAAAATTGAGAAAACCAAAATTTTCATACAAAGAATACTTTTAAACATATGACTCTCCATACTTTTAAACATATGACTCTCCCTCCTCCTAGGAGGGGACTTGCATCATAGCAATAACTTGGACATTTAAGTTTGGTAGAGAAAATTGAGAGCACAGGAGTTTTTTCTCGCAGTAATTGTTTGCACATATATGAAATTACACATTAATAACAATAAACTATTATTTATATTATGATTTATACACATATTTATAAATAAAACCAAGGGACCAAAAAGTTGGAATCTAGTTCCTACTCAGTTTCCACTCATCATCCCTATTGAGATTGATAGAATGATTCTCAATCTAAATGGCCTCTCTCAATTTCTTTTGTTGGAAGTGATTGGAAATTATCTTCGCATCCTCAATGCAAACATGGTGCTTATATTTTTCTGCATGCTCTTGCAAACATGGTGCTTATATTTCTTTGCATGCTTGGCAAGATCTCATGAGCGTGATTGATCAGGGATAACCCATCGTGCTCACCAGCTCTTGCTAAGCATGTAGAGAAATATAAGCACCATAGTTGCATTGAGGATACGAAGGTAAGGATAACCCATCGTGCTCATCAGCTCTTGCTAAGCATGTAGAGAAATATAAGCACCATAGTTGCATTGAGGATGTGAAGGTAATTGTCAGGGTTGATCACTTCCATCATAGGAAACTAAGAGAGGCTATTGAGATTGAGAAGCATACAATCAGCTCTTGCTAAGCATGTAGAGAAATATAAGCACCCTAGTTGCATTGAGGATGCGAAGGTAATTGTCAGGGTTGATCACTTCCATCATAGGAAACTAAGAGAGGCTATTGAGATTGAGAAGCATACAATCAGTCTCAATAGGGATGATGGGTGGAAACTGAGGAAGAGCTGGATTTTGGCTATTTCGTCCCAATTTTCCCCATTATTACCCCATCCTTTGTTCGTTCTTTTTTTTTTACCCCTTATGTTTTTATTTATAAATATGTTATTATAAATTCATAAATAATATGGGTAATTTTGATTTCGATTTCTATAATAAAAAATAATAATATATAATTTATATATTATATTATTATTTATTATTTATTTATTGATTTATGATAGGTAATTTATTAATTATAAGAATAAATTGATTTTATTAACTTATAATCATTTATGAATACATTTGTTTTTATATAATTTTATAGTAAAGATAAAATTAATTAATATTATAATAATTGATATTCTATTTATATAAACAAATAACAACTAGTTTTTAATTAAAAATTAACCAACCTAGATCCATCGTAACTCTAGATCTGTCAAGCACCGAGCGGAATGAAAACTTGAGGAAAGGTTTGCACCTCGAGAGATTTGATCCCTCTCGAGGCTTGATAGATCCTGAGTTAAGATTGATCTAGGTTGGTTTCATTAGTGGGCGGCCAAAGAAAATCTAACGAATAGATGGTTGATTTTATCAATACTATGTAAAATAATCTAATATTAAATATAATCATTTTAAATATGCTAAATGTGTCTCAGATTAATATAATCATTTTAATTTTAAATTTTCTTAGTTACCTCACTTTGCTGAGATGATAAATATTGTGAATAACTTTAATGATGAAAAATGACGAAATAAAATTTTGAATGTAAAGTGACAATGTAATAGTGTTGAGCGGTAGAAAATTTGAATAATAAGAATATAGTAAATTACAAATAGTCTTTCATTGTGATTAATCTCAAACTATTTTCTTCTACTATTATTATTGCACCCTTGTTACTTTGTCGTCTTTTCATATCCATTATATGAAAAGGATAGGTTAAATCTTTGGCTCAAGATATTTTGGTAAGCAACATACCTTGTCTCCCTTTCTCTCCAATATTAATAGGTTGAATTACTATAACACAAAAATCAATGTAAATTGTCAATAACTTTTTATGCTTACACTGAAATCAATCCACAATCTTAATCCAATCACTTTAAAATTAATGTACCATCATACATCCAATTACATCAAATCAGATATCAACATCTACATTGAAATCAATGCATCTAATTCAAGAAATAAAATAAGATTAGAGAACAACATTTACACTGTAATGAATGCATCTAATGCAAGCAATCAAGAATGATTAGAAATCAACATTTACACTCAAATCAATGCATCCAGTGCAAGTAAGCAAGTAGGTTTATAAATCAACATCTACATTGAAATCAATGCATCTAGTGCAAGTAAGAAGATAGGATTATAAACTAACATCTACACTAAAATTAATGCATCTATTGCAAGCAATCAAATGGGATTAGAAATAACCATCTACACTAAAACCAGTGTATTTAGTGCAAGAAATAAAATTGGATTACAAATAATGTACATTGAAATAAATGCATCTAGTGTAAGCAATCAAATATTATTAGAAATCAACATCTAAATTGAAATCAATGCATCTAGTGAAATAAATCAAATATGAATAGAAATCACCATCTACACTCGAATCAATGCATTTAGTGAAAGCAATCAAATAGGATTAGAAATCATCAACATTGAAATGAATGCATCTAGTGCAAGCAATCAAATATCATTAGAAATCAACATCCATACTAAAATCAATGCATCTAGTCCAAACAATGAGATACAATTAGAAATCACCATCTAAACTGAAACCAATGCATCTAGTGTAATAAATATTATCGCCTCTCCCCCCTCCATCTATATACGTATCTCCCTCCATATCTCCATCTTTTTCTCTCTATCTCAACCCCAAAAATACACATGCTCTCTCACTCCATATCTGCCATCTCTTTGTCCCTCCATCTCTCTCTCCATATCTCTCTTCTTCCCTCTCTTCACTTTGCATCTATATCTCTATCTCCCTTTGTCTCTCTATATCACCGCAGAAACATACACTCTCTTTCTCCAATCTATCTATCTATCTCTCCCTCCTCCTCTCCCTCCCTCTCTCTCTCTTCCCCTTCTCTCCCTCTCCCCCACTTCTATCTCTCTTCCCTCTTGTTATCCTCTATCCCTCTCTCTCCATCTTTCTTGTCACTGCCTCTCTCTTTCTCCACCTTTCTCTCTGTATTTCTTTATTATTACCTCCATCTCTTCCCCTCCAACTCCATCTCTATTTCCCTCCATCTCTCCACTCTCTCAGATACTCTCTCTCTCTCTCTCTCTCTCTCCAACTCTATTACTATATCCTTCCCTCCCTCCTCTCTCCTTCTCTGCCCCTTTCTCTCCATCTCTCCTTCTTTGTCTCTTTATCTCACCCCCAAAAATACACATTCTCTCTCCATATCTCCCTTGTCACTCCCTCTATCTATCTATCTCTCCCTCCTCCTCTCCCTCCCCCTCTCTCTCTTCCCCTTCTCTCCCTCTCCCCCACTTCTATCTCTCTTCCCTCTTGTTATCCTCTCTCCCTCTCTCTCCATCTTTCTTGTCACTGTCTCTCTCTTTCTCCACCTTTCTCTCTGTATTTCTTTATTATTACATCCCTCTCTTCCCCTCCAACTCCATCTCTATTCCCCTCCATCTCTCCACTCTCTCTCTCTCTCTCTCTCTCTCTCTCCAACACTATTACTATATCCTTTCCTCCCTCCTCTCTCCTTCTTTGCCCCTTTCTCTCCATCTCTCCTTCTTTGTCTATTTATCTCACCCCCAAAAATACACACTCTCTCTCTCCATATCTCCCTTGTCACTCCCTCTCTCTCTCCCCACTTCTCACTCTCTATGTATTTCTTCTTCCCTCCCTTTCTCCTCCTCTCTCTCAAGTCTGCTCTCTCGTACTTCCTCTCTTTCCCTTTCTCTCCCACCTCCCTCGCTCTTCCCCCATCACTTTCTCTCTTTGCCCTACAATATTCTATCTTCCCTGATAACTCTCCTCCTCTCTCTCAAGTATTATCTCTCATTCTCTCCCTCTCCCTCTCTCTCTCCAACTATGTTACTATGTCCCTCCCTCTCTCCAACTATGTTACAATATTCCTCCCTCTCTCCTTCTCTCCCTGCTTCTCTCTATCTCTCTTTCTTTGTCTCTTTAACTCACCCCTAAACATACTCTCTCTATATCCATCTCTTGCTCTCCATCCCTCCCTTGTCACTCCCTCTCTTTCCACTTCTCACTCTCTATGTCTTTCTTCTTCCCTCCCTCTCTCCTCCTCTCCTGCAATTCTTCTCTCTCATCCTTCCTCTCTCTCCCTTTCTCTCCTACATTCCTTTCTTTTCCCCCATCTCTCTCTCTCTCTCTCCACTGTCTAATCCTCTCACTATATCCCTCTTTCTCTCCTTCTCTCCCTCCCCCTCCATCTTTGTGTCTCCCTCTCCCTCTATTAACCTTCTCTACATCTCTCACTCATCTCCCTCCCTCTCTCTTCATTCCTCCTCTCCCCTATCCAAGTTTATCTCCATCTCTCCCTTGTCACTCCTCTCTCAAAATTTATCACTCTTTGTCTTTGTTCTTCCCTCTCATATATATCTAGAGTTAATATATATCATGATATATTAATATATATTATAATATATAAAAATTTAAAATTGTATTAATCCAAAGTTATGAATTTAATAATATTAATATTATTAAATATATATTATATGAATATATTTTAATAATAATATTATTATTTATTATTAACTTTTAATAATTTAATATTAGGGTTAATTAATGTTCTTTTGTATGGTATTATAATAATTTGGCCCATGGTATTTTGGCCCCATAGGCTCCATCAAAACAAAACCTATTTTTTGAGTGTTAGTATGTATAAAGAGGTTTATGGAGTAAATATAAAAATAGTTTTTATCTATTTACTATACCTCGGCTTTGTTTATATTTTTATTTATTTATCATATCTCTTTTATTTACCATGGTATTTGGCCCATAGGCTTGGTATATTATTAGATGCTGATGTCTAGTTCTATTTGATATATTTTTATTTATTAATCATACATCTTTATACCTCTTTTATATTTATTTATTTACCATACCTCTAGTTTGTTTGTATTTTTATTTATTTACCATACATCTATTTTGAGTGTTTGTAAAACTCTTTATATTTTAAATTTATATTGTCTTTATACATACTAATAATCAGATTTATTTTTAAGTGTTTGTAAACCTCTTTATATTTTAAATTTATATGGTAGAGTATGTAAATAGCTTGAGTGGGCCTAATGGTTAAGAGCATGTGTTTCCTCCTAAGAGGTCACAGGTTCAAAACTAGAGGGGGGTAGAGTATGTATGCCTTCCGCGGAGGTGGGTCCCTTGTCCCACAAACAAGGGGGTCTCATACACCAATAAATGGATATTATTATTATTATATTGTCTTTATGCATACTAATAATTAGATTTATTTTTAAATAGGGACGCCATTAGATTAAAAATGTTAAATGTTAAACATTACATTTACATTTACATGTTTACTTTTTTATGTGAGATCTACCCCATACTACCTAATGGCTAGTTTCTAGTAGCCAATTCTAGACTTTGATGCATCCTTGCTATTTATTCTTTAGGACCAATGGAGTTTTTATCCATCCTTGTTATTTATTCCTTATGATCAATGGATTTTTTCACCAAATAATAATGATGTGATTAAAGACATTCTTGTTTGCATTTCTAATTAATTAAATAAGATTTCCAAATGTATTTATTTGAATAATTACCAATAGCCATGGAAGGCTAAAGATAATGATGTGATTAATCTGAAATACATTCTTGTTTACATTTATAGTTAATTAAATATAACTTCCAAATGTATAAATTTGAATAGTTACCAGTAGTCATGGACTGCTAAGTGGTGATCACAATTTCAGTTCGTTTCAGTGAAATAATTGTGGTTTCCATTAAATTAAGGTAGCTTTAATGCAAGCATGAAATTTTGTATTTTAACATAAGTAAATTAACATATCTTTAGTTTTTCCTATTTTGTTTTAAATATTGATTTGTGTATTGATTTTTTATGGTTAAATTTCATTTATTTATTAAGATCATCCTATATCTATCTTAACCCTAGATCTAACAAGCACCCAGAGGGATCAAATCTCTTCTCATTTCAAAAGAGGTTGGTATATCAAGAGATTTGATCCCTCTCTATGCTTGATAGATCAAGGATAAGATGTAGCTAGGATAATTTTTATATACACATATACCATATGTAGGTTGGATCTATCTCCACCTTTCTCTATGTATTTATTCTACCCTATCTCTCCCCATCCATTTCTCCTTGTCCCTCTCAAGCCCTCTCTCTTTTCCTTCTCTCTCTCTCTTTCTCTCCCACCTCCCTCTATCCCTCATCCCCATCACTCTGTCTCTCTCTATCATCCAACTATGTCACTATCTTCCTCCTTATCTCCTTCTTTTTCTCCCCTTACCTCCTCATCATGTTCTCTCTCTCTCCTTACCTCCTGCTTACATCTCGATGTCTCCCTTTATATATATTTCTCTCTCTTTCCCTTTTCTCCCTCTCTCTCCTCTCCTTCTCTCTCTCTTCCATCCTCTCCTCCCTCACTCACTCTCTCTTCAACTCTCCATTGTCACTCCCTCTTTCTCTGCACCTCTATCTCTCCCCCCCTCCAAGTCCATCTCTCCCTCCCTCCCTCTCTCCTTCTCCCTCTCAAGTCCTCTCTCTCTTCCTTCCCCTCTCTCCCTTATCTCCCACCTCCCTGTATCTCTTACCACCATCTCTCTCTCTACCCTCCAACTTTGTCACTATCTCCCTAACTCTCTCTTTTTCTTCCTCCCCCTCTCTCCCCATCCAACTACATCTCTCTCTTCCTATCTCTCTCTTCTCCCTCCCCTCCTATCTATATTCATTCATTTCTATCCCTCTCTTACACCTCCATCTCTCTCTCTCTCCACAATCAAATTTTTTCACTATCTTCGTCCCTCTCTCCTTCTCTACCCTCTCTCTCTCTGCTCCATTTCACTCCCTCTGTCTTCCCCCCTCCATCCATATGATGAGACTTTTCACTCTATGTAAACAATGTAATGTCTAAAATATTTTACGTTTTAAGTTTTTATTGTGAAATGAGTTGTGGATTTTAGGCATGTGGTATTGATAACCTATGTTATTGGCTCATGGTATTGTTGCAAAACCTACTTACAAGTTAATAATATCCATGGTAAAGTGGGGGTGAATATCCATGATTAACAAACTTGTTATTGTAAGTTTATTGTAAGTATTAAGTTTAATATGTATATCTCCCTATTTCTTTCATCTTCCATGGCTCTCCCTCCCGCTCCAACATTATAATTCCATGTGGATAACTTCCTTACATATTTTATGTCATAATTTATGGATATGGTTGCAATATTCATGCATGATTTTAGATATTTGTGTAGTGATTTTTGATCCTTCAAATTTGTTGGAAAACCATCCAGAAATAAAATACTTGAAAATAACTTATACTTAAGTAAATAAAATATCTACCAACAATTACTTCCTACCATAAAATAAAATACTTGAAAATAACTTGTACTCAAATAAATGACATATCTAGTATCATTTACTTCCCACCATAATTTAACCAAGCCCTTGAATAAAAGGCAGATGGGAATAATATGTAAAAAAACATAATTACAGGAGTTACTTCCCACCATTATTTATGTTTTTTTCAATGCTTATGTAAAAAAACATACTTACGAGAGTTACTTCCCACCATGATTTATGTTTTGTTCAACACTTATGTATGAGTAAAACTATAAATGTGTAGACATACTATTGGTTACTACCCACCATATTTTATGCAAGTTATTCTATTTGAGCAAGAAATTTACTTTTCTACTTCACATTCCATATAAATATAGTTATTAATTTTATTTTATTTTATTCATATTTTTATTTTTATGTAATTTGACGTAGTTAAAATGTTGAATTTATATGAATCCAATTCCACTTCTTTCCATACTATCTTGTTTATACATAATAACTATATCAACTTTTAATTAGAGTCAACATTAGATTAAATTTGTTAAATGTTAAACATTTACGCTTGACATCTACCCCCATACAAGGTTGGAGAGCGCCTCTAAGGGCAATAAACTATAACGGTATTTAATATTGTAAAATCTCACAAGGCTTTGAAGTGACGGTGAATGAGTGCACTATTAAAGCACTCCATGATATGTTACTGATTCAAATCGCCAAGGATGTTAATGTTACAATCACTTTTGACAAAATATAATAACAATATAAAAAAGAATGTTTACCCTTAACCTAATTAACGATAGATATTTATTTATTAAGAATTAAAGTTCTAATATGGTTTGTGGCTTCTGTAAAGTCGGTTAGCTCACCCTCCAGTGTATGTGCCTAATTCTTAGCATAGTTTATCATGTTTCCACGGAGGTTAACGTTAACAGATCACATGGCCTTCGGTACTATGGCATTTACTGCCCTGCTCTGGCTGAGTTGGTCTTCATACGTGGGGAGTCCTAGCATGATCTCGGCCTATGATGATACATTTGATTTCTACCTAGTTTATCATTCTAATTCCATTTGTCTTGTCTCACCTCCCTTGATTCTTGTCCAACGATCCGGTGGTGGTGGTTGGTTAGAGTTTTATCACCTATCCACTTCCTCACGCCCAACATTCTGTGGATTCATTGTTACCTTTGGTCTGTGGCTTCTTATTGCTCTTCAATGGCAAATTAAGTCGCTGAGGGTTATACTGAGGCAGTCCCTTCTCCATAGGCTTGCACTGGTTATGATGGTAAGACTAGAGAATGCAAGTGTCGATTGACATTATCTATCAGTAGTTCTTTTAGTTTTTTTGTGGAGGACACGGCTCCTGCTGAGGCTGACAAGCAACTGCCTTTGTCCAGGATGGGTCGAAGGTATTTCAGAGCGATGACAATTGTTTTGCTCCATGGTTCGGAAGGTAAACCTTGACAACCGGGAGACTCATGATTTTTACATTTTCTTGAGCTTAGAATGATTTGTTTAAGAATTTCTATGAATGAGCAGGTGGGCGTAGGAGAGTACATCCTTCAGTTTCAGGTATCACTCTGCTAAAGCTTTTTCATGTGTTTCCATAGTTTCTTATCTCTATTAGATGGCTATGAAATGATTTTTATGATTGACTGTGGTTTATGATAGGTATTCCTTTACCCTATTCTGCTTGCGCAAGTCTGGGACCTACCCTTCAATAATCAAACTCTTATGGTTTTGTTTTTCATTTCCAGGTTGACATTCTAGTCCTCAATAGTTTAGTTAAAGAGGGTTTCGATGTTTCATCGAATCGAGCTCAGAGAGCTACCTAGATTTCTTGTAATACTTAATTAATTAGTTGTTTAAGTGAGTCGACAGACTCTCTGTGTGCTTTGAACAATATGGGAAAGACTTTTCTATTCCTTGAACATATTTTGTTTTTTTTGTTATAATTACTCTTATGTAAATTAAGTTATTAGTTAAGAATGTTGCGACTTCAGTCTTAAGGACTCGAAGGCTCACTCTGGAACTGCAACTACTTGTTCATAATGGAGTAAATGCTTATTTATAAAATAAATTGTTAAGTTAATTTAATATTTTGGGTATGTCGTTTCCTATTTCGCAACAGGTTGGTTACCTTTGATCCAATTTTTAGAGTGTTATGGTTTATCGAATATTGTTCAGTGTTGATGGAAATAACTATTTTGAAAGGGTTTGTAGAATAAGGGTTTATACCAGGTTGATTTGTAAATTGATAGATATTGTATGGTGACAGATGAGGTGGTACCTCTATTTTTCAAATAGTTCTTCATTGCAATTCCTAGTTGCATGTTGTAGTTAAATGATGAAGCAGTCACATATGTGTATGTTCTTGGCATGCACAATGTAATTATTCCTTGGCTGTATTCCATGAAGGTTTTTTCACAGCTCGTTCTAAATACTTTAGGAGCATAAGATTATTTGTTTTATATTGTTTTAGATCTTTTATACACGGAAATTACCTACAATATTCTTTACATAATTTTATCAAAGAGTGTTTATTATTACCTGTCCTGAGAAAGAAATCAAATAAACTTTGTTTGTTGTTTCTAATGTATCTTTTCTATAGAATTTCCTTACTTATTTGTACTGCATACACATAGTTTCTTTATACTGAAGACAGTAAGATGTTCCTACCTAATCAATTAAGTTATTAATCTATATCATAGTATTGATTCTTAAATTAAGCATTTCATTGTACTTATCTGTTATAATAATAGCAACGGCTAGCCAATAATCCTCTTTGGAAAGTCTCTCCTCCCTTCCACGAGTTCTGGAAATTACGTCCAGACTCTCCCCCGAGCACTTTCTGTTGGTGTCACAGTTAATGATTTATAGTTAGAGTCAAGTACCTTGCGTTCGCGGACTACAATCCTGCGCTAACATCCTATAATCTTTTATGACTGTCTTTCTTGAGAATTCTCCCACTAGTTCCTCCAACTCAAGGATCTCTCCTGGACTCTTTTGCTCCCCTCTAAATCTCACCTCATGGCAGTTTGAGTAACTATCTTTGTAACTGTTTCTTTTAATTCATGTAAACAATTTCTCTTTTTTTGCTAAGGTATCATTGCAATATTTAGGTAGCTACTGGGTCGGCTTAGTGCACTACTCAATGATAGGAAGTGTCTAAGAGTTGCAGGTTAAATCCTGTCCCATCTCAGCCTTAAAGCAAGGCAATTAATAGATACTATTAGCCCCGAAGATGTAGAGTTGATTACTAAATCCTAAGCTATTGATGAATGCTAAGCTATCAGTGTTTTTATGATGGATACCAACCACCTTTGAACTGGAAACTGCTACGGGGGAAAAGCCCAAATGCATTGGGTCTACTACATGCATTATGCAAATATTATTCCCCCGATCTATCGGTCTTAGTACCTCTTTGCGAGCTCTTGCATTCATACTGGTTGGAATTTCACCAAATCACCCGAAGCTAACGAGCATGCTTTATTACACCCAGCCAAGAGATGAGCATTGGCTAACCTTAGAGAATGGAATGATTCGATAAAGAACAATCAAATGCATTTGTCTTTCAACCTCAATCACTTATTGTTACACAACATAATGTAATAAAACTTAAAGTAACAGATAATAAAATTAACTTATTAACCTTAGTAATTTCATGCACCTCGGGGTGTTACATCTCCCCCCCCCCGTATGAGGAACATCGTCCTTGGTGTTCATTTCACTTTCAAAAAACAATGTCAGATAGGATTTTCGCATAAATTCTTCTTCTTCCCAGGTGGCTTCATCTGAGCCAAAGTGCTTCCACTACACTTTAACCTGGGTGATGACTCAGTTTCGCGTGGCGTTTTCTCTCTACTCGAGAATACAAAGAGGTTCTGCCAAGAACTCTCCTTCCGATTCAACCTGAATGTTTTCCCAGTTAATAATGTGCTAAGGGTTATACACATATTTTTTTAGTAACGATACATGGAACACATTATAGGCCATCAGCCCAATTCATTCCAAAACTTGAAAATTTCCACAGTATCGGGGTGCTCACTTAGTGTAACCCTCCCACTGTAAGGAGATTTCTCAGGGTCTTACTCTTAAATATACGTGATCCCCCAGTTGAATATCGTTGTATGATCTCCTTTTATCTACATACACTTTTTGTCTATCTTTGGCTACCCTTAGATTTTGCCGAAACTTCTTAACCATCTCCTCCATTTATGCTAGCATGTCAGGCCCCAATGCTAGTTTATTAACTTGGTTATTCTAGTCTATGGGCACCCTACACTTCCATACAACACCTCGAAGGGGCTCATGCCCAATGATTCATGATGCCAATTATTATATGCAATTTCCACTAAATGGAGATAATCCTCCCATTTATGTGGCTACTGCATTACGAACATGCGTAGCATGTCCTCCAGCACCTCATTTACTTATTCAGCTTGTGTGTCCGTTTAGGGGTGATAGGCGGTACTAAATTGGATCTGAGTACATAATACCAAAAAGAGAGTTTTCCAGAAGGTGGATGTAAATATATCCCTATCAAAGATTACCACTCTTGGTATTCCGTGTAAACAAAAAATATCCTTCATAAATATGTCTACGATCTCCACTTTTTTGTAAGTGGATTTCACAGGTATAAAGTGAGCAATTTTACTAAACTTGTCTACTACCACCATAATTGATTCATTTTGTTTTTTGGTACGAGGTAAGCCGGTTATAAAATCCATAAATATGGTTTCCCATTTCCATTCTGGAATGGGCAGTGGTTGCAACAAACCTGCAGGATGTTGTTGTTCTACCTTCACCAACTGGCACTCCAAACATTTAGACAAATATTTAGTGACATCCTTTCTTAACCCAGGCTAATAACACCCTTTTATGATGGCTAAAAATAATTTCTCGTACAGGTGACCAGCGCATGGTTTTCTATGAAATTCATCCAATATCAATTGTTTAACTGAGTTTTGGTTAGGGACATAAATTCTTTTTTTAAATGTAAGAAGATCGCTAGAATCTATTTCAAATTCGGATGCTTCCTTTTTCAGTAGGACCTCCCTTGTTTGTTGCCAAAGGAAGGTATACTCTGGATCTTTCATAGATGCTTCCTTTATGATTTCAGGGATATTTGAGCTTGCTTGGCTCATTTGGACCTCATAAATGCAATGTACTTTTCTGATCAATGCATCGACCACCCAATTTTCCTTTCCTTTAAGATGTTTCATGCTGAAATCGAATTCTCTTAAGAATGTTGTCGATTTGGCCTGCCGAGCATTTAAGAAAAGCTGGTTGAAGAAATTTGTAAGGCTGCTATGATCAGTTAATAGCATGAAAATCGTCCCCAACAAGTAGTGTTGCCACAATTTAAGTGCACGCGCTACTGCTCTCAACTCAAGGTCATACACATAATATTGTTATTCATATTCCTTCAATTTTTGTGATTCATACATAATGACCTTTCCTTCTTGTGTCAGCACTCCACCTACAACCTCTTTACTTACATCTATCCAAACCACAAAAGGCTTTTCCAGATCTGCCACTTTTAGCACTGGTGTTGTGGTAAGCAGGTGTTTCAGCTTTTTGAAACTTTGTTGACACTCAGTTATCCACTTGAAAGCACACTAATTTTTCTGTAAGGAGGTCATTGAAAAGGAAATTTTTGAAAATCCCTCAATGAATAGATGGTAGTACCCAGCTAAACCCAAGAATGATTGGATATAAGCAACATTCTTTGGCGCTATCGATTCCATGATTGTTCTGATATTCTCCGGATCTACTGCTATTCCATCAGCGGAAATAACGTGACCCATGTACTGAATCTAATCTTAGAAAAAATCACACTTGATGAACTTAGCATATAACTGATTTTCCCGCAGCAATTATAATACTATTCTCAGATGCTCTTTATGCTCCTCCTAATTCTTAGAGTATATTAAAATGTCATCAATGAAAATCAGTACAAATTAACCAAGGTAGAGCTAGAAAATACCATGCATCAGACTCATAAAGGTGGTTGGGGCATTTGTGAGGCCAAATGGCAACACTACGAACTTGTAATGACCATAAAGGGTACATAATGTTGTCTTGTAAATATCCTCCTCTATTATTCTTATTTGATGGTAGCCCGATCTTAAGTCGATTTTTGAGAACACTTTATCTCCTTGTACTTGATCAACTAGATCATCAATATGGGGCAAAGGATATTTATTCTTAGTGGTTAGCTTATTTAATTGTTGATAATTAATACATAATCTCAAGGTCCTGTCCTTTTTCCGTACAAATAATATGGAAGCTCCCCAAGGAGATACACTAGGATGGATATACTTTTTGTCTAGGAGCTCCTGAAGCTACATTTTGAGTTCTATTAACTTAGGTATGCTCATGTAATAAGGGGCCCTGGATATAGGGGCTACACCCGGAATGAGCTCAATAGCGAAATAAATATCATGTTTTGGAGGTAAACCTGGAATGGATTCTGGAAACACATCAATAAATTCCTAAATCACAAGAATGTTTTCCAAGGAGGTCATTTTATTTTTGGTAATAGTAAACCCCACCTAAACAACATATATTTGACAGTATTTTCTGACACATTTTCCTAACTGATTAGCAGTAATAGGATGTAGCTTGGTGTTGGTTTTTATTCCTTAGAGTTCCTTCCTTTAGCATGATTGTGAAATAAAACTTACAGTTTTATGTTTACAGTCCACTAGGGACCAACATTTTTCCAACTAGTCCATCCCGATTAAAATATCATAAGAACCCAAAGGAAGTATATTAAGGTCAACATAAATAGGTTTCCCTAAAATTGTTATGGGACAACGTTCTGCTTTTGCATTAACCCTTTTTTTTGTCCTAGTGGCTAATTGAACTAGCCAAGGTTTTGAATTTTTTCTGCTCAATAGTTGACACTTTTTTACCACCTTAGAACTAACATAGCTTAAGCTAGCACCTAGATAAAATAAAACAGAGACAGGTTGCTTAGCAATCATACCTTCACATTCGATCATTGTGGGCTTAAATTCTGCTTGCTGATCATCAAAGGCAACATTATTTCTAGGCATGCTCCTTGCCACTTCCCCAACCATGGATGCTTTTGCATATTTGATAATTGTTATGTTCTAGCCCTGTGCGGATAATTTTTGTAATAATGGGGTTCTCTGCATCCCCATCATTGCAATAGTGGTTTTGATTACTGATCATTGACATATTTACTGACTCCCTCTACTGGTCTATTCTTAGAATATATAGTTTTGGGTTGATTCATAGCTAGAAACTTGCTGAAAGTCTTTTGCTATACATTCCTGTTATTAGCAAATTTTGGGTGTCTGTTTGGAATCGGGCTTCTATCCTTTCTATTCAACCCCTCCTTTTGGTCCTTCATTCTTTCATTTCATTTGCTAATAGCAAATGCGGGCTTTCTGCATAGCATCGTCCATTGTCTTGGGGTAGTCAAATTCCAATTTTTCCTTCATAAATTTGGATAAGTTACTGATGAAGCACTGAATTTTGGCCTTTTCCTCTTGCATGTAAGGCACATAGTGTATTAAGGAAGTGAATCGGGCCACATATTCATCCATGGTTAAGGTTCCCAATCTTAACTCGTGAAATTCCTTTACTTTTTCATCATAATAGTGCTCAGTTAGATACTTGTCCTTAAAATGTTTTTGAAACTCATTCCATGTAACCTGCTCTTCGTCAATTTTTCTTACCATCCTGATTTCCTCCCACCAGAGGGTTGTTGAACCCCTTCGCTGATAAACTACCAATCGTGCCTTCAGTTTGTTAGTGTACTCATAATTTTGAAAGTACTTGTCCATATTGATTAACCAAGCCTCCGCTGCCTCTGCATATTCTCCCTCAAAGAGTGAGGGCTTAATGTTTTTAAATTCTCCTTGTACTTCTAACTTTTTTCTTTTGGTTTTACGTTGGTCAGAGACATTGTCTGAACGTCCTTCTTCATCTTCCCTATGTTTTTAGCTGACTGAGCATTTTCTTCTACACGCTGAGTTGTCAGGGTCTTTTCCTAGTCTTCTACACTGGGTCTGGGTGGCGTTGATTTTGTCGATTGGATAGACTTCTTAGAATTCTCTCCTATTCTAAACGCATCCATTCATTATCCGTTCTTAAATTGGTCATTTCCGCATGCAATTGCTGCACAGTTTTGAGTAACATTGCATTAGCTTGTCGAGATTCCTCGCCCAGTTGTATCCAAATATCCAGATTAGCATTCGCATATGTTGTTCCAGGAAATTCAAGTGGTTTGGAGCTCCTTTGCATTTTGAACTTTCTTTTCTTGTCAAATTCTATATGTTTACACATACATTTACATAGTTAATTATTCTATATATGTTTATATACTCAACATATTTATTTCAGGTATAGTTGTACTTACATCCCAAGGAGTCTTAGTATACGAACTTGAGCTCTAATACCATTTGTAGCAAACACTTTTAACAAAATATAATAACAATAATAATAATAAAAAATTTCTTACGCTTAACCTGATTACCGATACATATTTATTTATTGAGCATTAAAGTTCTGATATGATTTTTGGTTGCCGTAGAGTCAGTCAGCTCACCCTCTAGTGTATGCGCTTTATGATTGCACACTTTACCATGCTGCCACAGAGGTTAACGTTAATAGATCACATGGCCTTTAGTACTATGGCATTTATTTCCCTGCTCTCGCTGAGTTGGCCTTCATATGTGGGGAGTCGTGGCTTGATCTTGGCCAATGATGATACGTTTGATTACTACCTGGTTTATTGTTCTAATGCCATCTATCTTGCCTCACCTCCGTTGATTCTTGTCCAGTGATCCAACAATGGTGGCTGGTTAGGGTTTTATCACCTAACCTCTTCCTCGCGCCCAACGTTCCATGGATTTATTGTTACCTTTGGTTTGCAGCTTCTTGCTACTCTGTAATGGCGATTTAAGTCGCTGAGGGTTACAGTGAGGCAGTCCCTCCGCCAGAGGCTTGCACTAATCAGTTGACATTGTTTATCAATATTTATTTTAGTTTTTGTGTGGATGACATCGCTCTTTACAAGGTTGAGAAGCTACTGTCTCTATCCAGGATGGGTCGAAGGTATTTCAAAGCGAGGACAACAATTTTTCTCCAGGGTTCGAAAGTTTAACCTTGACAACCTGGAGATTCGTGAGGTTGACATTTTCTTAAGCATAGAATGATTTGTTTAAGGGTTTCAATGAAGGTGGGTATTCAGAGAGTACGTCCTTCAATTTCAAGTATCACTCCCTAAAACTTTGGTCATTTCCACGTTGACATTCTAGTCCTCAGTAGTTTAGTTAAAGAGGGTTTTGATGTTTCATCGAATCAAGCTAAGAGAGATACCTAGATTTCTTGTAATCATTAATTAATTAGCTGTTTAAACGAGTCAATAAACTCTATCTGTGGTTTGAACAATAAGGGAAAGAATTTTCCAATCCCTGAATATATTTCATTTTTGTTGTTATAATTACTCTTATGTCAATTAAGTTATTAGTTAAGAATGTTGCGACTTCGGTTGTAAGGACTCGAAAGGTCACTCTAGAACTGCAACTGCTTGTTCATAATGGAGGAAATACTCATTTATATAATACATTATTAAGTTAAGTTGATATTTGAGGTATGTCGTTTCCTATTTCGCAACGGGTTGGTTACCTCTGATACAATTTTTGGAGTGTTATGGTTTATCGAATACTGTTCGGTTTTTATGGAAATAACTGTTTTGAAAGGGTTTGTAGAATAAGGGTTTATACCAAGTTTATTTGTAAACTAATAAATATTGTATGGTGACGAATGAGGTGGTACCTCTGTTTTCCGAATAGCTCTTCATTGCAATTCCTAATTGCATGCTGTAGTTAAATGATGAAGCAGTCACATTTGTGTATGGTCTCAGCACGCACAATGTAATTATTCCTTGGGTGTATTCCATGAAGGTTTTTGCACAGATCGTTCTAAAAACTTTAGGAGCATAAGCGACAGAAATTACCTACAATATTATTTACATAATTTTATCAGAGAGTGCTTATTACTACTTGTCCTAAGAAAGAAATTAAATACACTGTGTCTATTGTCTCTAATGTGTCTTTTCTAAAGAATTGCCTTACTTATTTGTATTGCATACACAAAGTTTCTTTACACTGAAGACAGTAAGAAGTTCCTACCTAATCAATTAAGTTATTAATCTATAGCATAGTACCGATTCTTAAATTAAGTATTTCATGGTACTTAGCTATTATAATAATAGCAACAACTAGCCAATAATCATCTTTGAAAAGTCCCTCTTCCCTTCCACGAGTTTTGGAATTACTACCAGACTCTCCCCCTTGGAATTACGACGAGACTCTCCCCCGAGCACTTTCTGTTGGTGGCACAGTTAATGATTTCGAGTTACAGTAAGTACCTTGGGTTCCTCGACTACAATCCTGCCCCCAAGTCCTGTACTCTTTTCTGATTGTCTTTCTTGAGAATTCTCCGATTGGAGGAACAAAGTCCTATACTCTTTTCTGATTATCTTTCTTGAGAATTCTCCGATTGGTTCCTCCAGCTCAAGGATCTCTCGTGGATTCTTCTGCTCCCTTCTAAATCTGTGGTCAGGGCAGATTGGGTAAGTGTCTTTGTAACTGTTTCTTTTAATTATTGTAAATAGTTTCTATTTTTTGTTAAAGTATCATTTCAAATATTTAGGTAACCATAATTTATTTTTCTTGGTCTTTCAACCTCAATCACTTATTGTTACACAACATAATGTAATAAAATTTAAAATAACAGATAATAAAATTATTATTAACTTACTTTAACCTTAAGTAATTTCCATGCACCTTGACGGGTATTATGACATCTAATTTACAAGAAAAACTAAAAATATTAATATTGTAAAATAATTGTTAAAATACATATGTCACCAAATTAAAATAATAACTATTAACCTATTTTGAAATAAAAAAAAGAAAGTTAGAATTAATTTAAAAATATATCATAAATTATTTTTTTAAATCTATTATATTTTTAAAATTTTCAATTAATTTCAGTTGTTTTTAACAATGAGATAATAATTTTCAATACGAAAATTTACATATAATAATATTCCACATGAAATGTGGGAACTATAACTCCTTACGAAAAAATCTATTCAGTATTTGGGATCAAACAACGTTAAAACTCAAAATCATATTGGAATTCAATACAAACGTACAAACTCAGGAGTAGAAAAAAAAACAAAAAAAAAAAATCTTATTAGGACACTTGGAATCGTTATTTGTTAATTCACCCGCATTTTTTAGAAATTTGTCCTTTTTAATCATTGGTATTAATTCCCTTCCAATATGTAATGCTCCCATTAAATGTGGATCTATAACTTAAAAAACTTATTATATTGGAAAACGATTAGAAAATGATTGATTTTGTTTACTTTCTAACTTTATTCATTTCTTACTCCACTTTTAAAGATTTTAAATTCTATTATGTATATTTTTTACAAATAATATTCCAGAGATATTCTCGACCAAACCCTTAAATCATTTATAATGGCTTGTTGTAATAACTTATTATTATTCCCCTGGATGGGTGTGAGGGATGCTCCCAAACAATGGGTTGGACACGTGGATGTCTAGGGATGAGGTTTAACGTTTGTGGACTCATGGTCTTTGATATATTTCTTTGTGATCATGAAAAGCAACGAGATAGTATTGTGTCTCTTAAAGATATTAGGTATCCATTGAGTTCTAGTTGGCACAGTGTTGGTTTTTGCTTTTGGACCCCTTATCGATTAGTTCCTTCGTTTGGTTGTCCTATGGGCTGTTAGTTTGCTCGTCTTATGCTTGTAGTTGGTTTGGGTTGCATTCACTGGTGTGGGGTTTTGGTCTTTGGCTATGTTATTCATTAGCTTGGGGTTTTGTTCTTTGGTTATGTTTTTCAATATTAGTTTTGATAACTGTTTTTAGGTTTAGGTTTTTTTAGGTACCAACACAATTTTCCTGGTTCACAGAGTCTAATAAAATAGGTGTTTTCCATAATTTAAAGGGGAGTAGACATTTTTAACTTTTTATTAAAGTGACTCTCAATACAAGTGCATCTCAATACTCCGAGGGTTGTAGGGCTACCAAAAAAGCTAGAAAAGGTACTCCATAATCACCTCCCATGATTCCTAAATAGTTATTAGTAAGTCAATTAACTTTTTTAAGTATATTCCCCTAACATAGTCTT
>APFE030797979.1:175348-220637 GCA_000404065.3 Pinus taeda | reverse complement strand
TCCATCTGTAATATCCATGTGGCAGGATCCTTGCCATCAAACTTCCTCATATCGATTTTTGGAATATGGTGAGTCTTCGATCCAACATTAGCATCTATGGAATCATGATTAACATTTCTTTTATTCTCATCATGACTTTCCTTTAGTAGCCTTTCACCCTTAGCGCCCATTTCTTGTAGCAACTTATTCATATCTATCTTTAATCCGTTCATGTCTCTCTTCAAATCTATCTTCAAATCATCCATCTTAGCTTCCACGTCAATCATCTTAGATTCTGTTCCTTTTTGTCTAAGGGATATTTGTTGCACTTGGTCTTGTAATTTTGATATATCATGTTGCATTTCTTCCTCTTCTTCATGAGTCATGCGAGAGCTTTCAGGTTCCTTACTAGGTGTTTGCATTTTATTTCCTCGGGGCATCAGTTACCGATAATAATACTCTACTATGCCCTTTGAATTCCTTCAAAATAAATTTTCAAACCGAGCTTAAGGCAAAAATTTAAGAAACTCTACAAACCTTTTTTCACTTTGTAGGAGCTCGATATTGCATCTGATGTATCTCTGTACTTTCCAATCATCTAGTACTGCATTTGTGACCTATAGTAGCCCTCTGTGTCCTCTTTCCAATGCCACAAGTCTGACCCAAACTGGATTCTCTAAGGAAGAGTTATGCGAACTCTCCCTCAGTGACTTGATTATAGAGTAGTTCAGTACAACGAACTTGTATGACGTGCCACGAGTCACTGTTTCTACCTTTGGATCTAAAAAATTCATACAAGAAACTACCGTCTGTCCTCTTTCTGTACCTACATACGAAAGTTCAATCCGATCCCCAGAGAGAATGTTATGACTATTTTCCCCAGGTCACCTGTTTGGAATGTAATTCAGGATTCTGCAAAAAGAGAAACTTCCTCAGATCATATCTCCACAAATGTAGCGTGAAACTCTCTAAAATCTGGACCCAAGATTCAGAGCGATTTCTCAAATGGGTGTTTTTTGTGACTTCTGAAACCTCACAGATAAACAGTTATAGCGAAAATTCCATGATGACCTATTTGGAGCAGCGAAACCCTAGAATCCAAAGCTCTGATACCAAATGTTATGAAACCAACTCAAGAAAAGATAGAAAAGATAGATCAACGCCTTAGAATTCAGCCTCTTCGAGGACGCAACCTCCTTTACATTACATAAATGAACAATTATTGGATGATTCAAATGACAAAACCTCCTTTCTATATATAGGAGTCTAAGGAGTCACAATATAATCTAGCCGACCTAACAATAATAATATAAAGCCACAAAAATAACAATAGAGGGATTCTATGGGGCACAGTAATAACAATATGGGGGCAAACGAGGTACAAAAATATTAATAATGGGTATAACTACAATAGTAATGGGGTAATCACTAGTATTATAGGGACCCAACAATCCACCTGGATCATCAAATCATCAACTAGTGAAGGATTTAGAGAGATTTTCCTATAACCATATGGAAGTCGTTGCGCTGAAGTAGGACGGTTATCCAACAATCTTTTGCCTTCATCCAGATCTTTACTATCACTAGTTGATGGTATGTCACCAACATGATCTCCAAAGGTTGATGACATGGGATGATGTGAATGGGAATACCATTCGTCTAAGATCTGAGGAATATCAGGACAATTTCGAAGAAGATGGTCTCCCGCACAAAGTTTGCATGGATATCAAACTTTATGAGCCTTAATGAACAATTTCTCATTAGATTTTTCATTCAAAGCAATGGTTTCTTGGTTGCCCCTCTACTAAATTTACTCATTCTTCTTCTTCTTCTTCCCTTTCTTCTTCTTCTTAGCCACTTGGTTACCATATGTTTCAACCTAAGATCAACTAAGAAGAGAACGTGGAGGATGTTATCCATGGTCAATTAACTTTTACGACACTCGAACTTAACTTTGCTTTTTCATGTTTTAAGAGTCGAGAAAAAGCAAAAGATTACTCTAGTCGCTTTTGTTGTTTAATGAGCTTGAAAGGACAAGCGCTCAAATGAACCTTTCCTTTTAAGGAGTTGAAAAGGAAAAAAACTGACTACTCTGGAGATACTAAGCAAGAGGGTTTACGAAAGTAATCACAAAACTGAAATATACACCTTGGCGGTAAATTAAAGAGAAATTACCAAGGATTTACCGTACAACAGTCATTTTTCCCGAATGTTGTGTTCAATGCATTGTGATTGGTAAGGCGGCAGACTCTGCTTCCTAGGGATAAATGGTTTAAACCTATTGGGGTCTCCCACTATATATATGATGGAACATGGAGCACAAGTCCATACTAGTACTTACCGGTTCAAAAAGGAGGAATCACCCAACCTCAATGAAATAACAACCACTAGGTTTTAAGACGTCAAAACACGTCTCTAGCCTAGACGCCTCTAGATGTTTGCATTAAATTCAAATGAATTATTAGGTTAATTGATGTTAATTTTAGGTTGATCTTGCTTAAAATTTTCCTTTGGGTTTGACCATGTGATGTTTTCCAAAATTCCTAAGAATGCAATTAAAATGAGAAGCAACCTTTCCTTTTTGACAATGAAAATCCTAGCTACAAGGGAAAGAGAAAAAAAGTACTTTTTGGATCAAACGAAAAAGAGCGCTCACTAACGCATTTCCCTAACCATTCCTTTTTAGCACGCACATTCGATCTCCTAAAATGCAATTGCATGTATTTCTTTTTCTTTTTAGTTTTCCTTAATGTGAATTATGCACTAAGAAAAACAAATGCACAATGATTCAAAAGATCTTTTCACAAAATGTCAACTTATGTCAGTTTCACTTAAAGATAAAGGAAGACTAAATGACACTTTCAACTTTAAGGAAATGAAGATTTTCAACACTTAAACGAAAATATGAATCAGATGAACAAAATATACCAATCGATTATTCTAAGAAGGAATATTTTATTACACTTCGTATTTGACAAAAGAATCTACTAAAACTATTTTCGACAATGGAATGTAAATGATAAAACAAATAGGTAAACAAAAATTTAGCAATCCAGTCTAAAATGGGTAGACACAAGGAAACAAAGACTGGTTTCGGAGACAAGAAATCATCTAAATCCAACAAACAATTCAAACAACATAAAATTGACCTAAGGCTGCAACTACTAGATGGGAGAATTGATCGAAAAGGAATCATCATAGGCCAGAGTGAGGGACAATTCAATGCATATCACTATCTCTCCGAAGAGGGTGAAATGCATAGCACCCTGTCAGTTACAGAGTTGCAATGATTAAAGATTGACAATTTTATGCTCAAAATTGACTCAACTTTCAGTAAATTGAACTTGAATTAGATTAGAAAAAGAGGGAAAAGTATGTCAAAATGTTCTAAGAGATTGGTTGGCTACTATAAGGGATAAAATTGATCCCCAACGGAGTTGCCATTTTTTTATTTGAAAATTTAGTGTCTTTTTGAACGACTAACCCCTAGACCTAGTAGCAAGTCTATAACTACAGTTAATTCCATTGCTTTTCCTATAGCTAACAGATAAAAGAAAGAGGATAAAAAGTACCAACCTGTAGCTCTCGCTCGATCCCTCTTCCCTTTGACCACTTTTGCCACTCCTTTCCGTACTTAACTCGCTTGAAAGGTACCTGCACACAAGCCGAGATAGAACACCATCAAAGCGTACATATCAATTTGTTTACTAAACATATTATAGAATCAAAAGTATAATATACATCACATAACACATGAGTAGTAAAAAGCATAGAACTCTTCATGGAAGCAAAAATTTGAAATCATAACATTACTCTCTCTACTAATCTCATCCAAGCAGCATTTCCTTAGCTTAAGAAGTTTCAGCCTTGGACCAGCCTTGAATGTTGGTCCTTTTATAACTGAATAGAGGAGGTTAGGCCATTAATGGCCCTCATGAATGCTTTTTCATATTTGGGAAGTGGTTCCATGGAGGAAGGAATAATTGATTAAGGTTCATTCATCTGCTTCCTCATCCAAAAGCGAGCACAATCATTTTATAAACCTCTAGAAGCATGCATTGGATGAGGAATCCAATGGATTCATCTGAAAAATTTGATGGATCTTTCTCATCGCAGGTGATACAAAGGCAGGGTGCTATGCATAGCACCGAGATAGTGTAGTTCCTGCCATTCATTGTATCTAGATAGAAGGCAACCTACGATGATCTACTTAGGGACATTTTTTGGTTGAATGGTGTCATGAAACTCTTGGGAGGCAAGCATGATGTAGGTTAACTTCGTTAGTGAATTAAAATAACTAAATTAGGGGTTGATAGACCCTAATAATACTACTCTAGATGTTGGGGTTGATGTGCCCAAATTTTCCTGTAACACCCTCATATTCATCCACTTCCATGCATTTTGACCTAGTGCTCCCTTATGTTGTCATAGTACTCCAAAACACTCTTTAGCATGCATTGGGACTCTATAGCACACCTCAACACTCATAATTGAAGAATGAAAATTGTAACCAACATTACTAGACTTGGAATAGGAAATAAATCTGCAAGGCAAAAGAGCTAAGAGTTTTAATCAGATTGGAGAAAAAACAGAAAATAATCGAGACAAAATTGGGAAAAAATCAGTGAATTTAATAAATAAAAATATACACATATATTGATTTAAAAAAGAAAAAACATTTTTCATTGATATTCTGTAAATCCATGTCCAAGCAATTCATAATATCAATAGATGTCCAAAATATCATGAATGAATAAGTATCTCATATATGTTACAAGTCCAAACATGATCCAAAGTAATAAGTCATGACTGCTAACTAGTGACTACATAGAAATAGAAGTAACTGCTTCTAAAAGTTTACAGACAACACTATACTAAAGAGAAAAAATTAGTAACTAAGAGTCTAAGACTCTTAAGAATGAGAAATAGAAGTGATTCCTCCCACTCCACTACTTTCTTGACTCTCAAAGTTCTTCAAGTCATGTAGGTTTATAAGAGGAGCCTCCTCTAATTGGACCCAATTTGCTACATTTGTAGTTTGCAAATCTATCTCTTCAAGGTCTATTAGTGGATGATGCAAACCTATAATTATCATGATACATTGAAATGTGAATTTATGTTTGACTTTGAACATTAAAGTTCAAACTTTAAATTCCCAATCAGACAATGAAACCTTCAAATTCAAGCTCTCACCTAGTATTTTCTTGTTGCGAAGTTGTAGATTGTAATGGAAAAATACAAGGTCATTTAATTGACTTTGTGTCAATCAGTTGTGCTTCTTAGAATGTGTTTTCTCAATCATGCTCCATTTGCACTCACAACCTGAAGCACTGAATGCTTGGTTTAATATTCGAATGGAAAATCTCTTCAAATCTCGCATATCACTACAAACGTTTTTCGACCAAAGACCTAGAAAGTGGAAAGGGTTTGTAAGTAGACGTACTAAATACTAAATAGTAAAAAATTTAAAAGACAACAAAATTTAATAAAACATCTAACATACAAGATAAAGTTTAAACAAATTTAATGAACTAAGATAGCCTTCAAGCTTAAAAGGGTACCTGGAAACCTGGACACCTTTCTCGTATAACACTGGTATAGGAAAATAATTTAGGTGGTGCTCTATAATCCTACAGTTGGGAAAAAACATGACTTTGAAAATCTAGATGAGGGAAGCACCTTTCCATGCATGTCATAAGCCCTCTGTGAACCTCCCCATCCTCATTAAATTTGCTCTTATCATAAAAATACTATGGGTTTAAGAAGTGCATAGCAACATGTAAGGGGGAATGCAATTTCCTATCCCAATGTGCATCAATAATGTCTGAAAGAGGCATATACTTTTCCTCCTCATCCCCATATCTTCTTTTGATGGCCTCCTTTGCGAGATCCATCACCTCATAAACGTAACCCATAGCAGGTTTGCCACCATCAACCATCCTGAAAGTTCAATCTTTGAAATTTAAATTAATATGAAAGATTGAAAATAAAAAGAATCTTGAAATTAAATTTAAGACATGAAAAGTTAAAAGACTTGAAGTACCTGAGAACTCTAACAAGGGACTCCATCACAGCAATAATCTCTTCGACATATTTCTAGAAACCCTCATTAAGCACAAGTGCAACAAATTCAATTCCTTTAAGGGTATAGGAATGTTTAGATGCCATCCACTCATGTCCCAAGGACAGCCTCTTCAGATTTATCTTTTGCTCAACAACAAATTGCAAATATATGAAATTTGATACAAATCTAGTCACTGCAAGTCAAATAATTTCTTTACCTTCACTGTATTTTCTCATGGTGTTTAGGACAATAATGTGGTTGTATAGGTATTTGGTTATGGATTTTTCCTTCTCGACAACCTTATATATCCAATGAAACTTACCAATGTCCTCAAGAATTAAATTTATATAGTGGGAAACACAATAGGTCCCAAAAATAGTTGGGTGCCTGATCCCAAAAAGTCTACCAACAACCATATAATTAGCTGCATTGTCGGTGACAATTTGTAAAACATGTTCTTCTCCCACTTCTTGAATGACTTCCTCCATCATTTTACAAATAAGTTTTGCATTCTTAACCTTATTTGAGGCATCCATTTATTTGAAAAAAATTGTACCTACTATACAAGATACAAGGAGATTTATTAAAGTTCTATCCCTTTGATCTGTTCCTCCATCACTCATGATTGTGCACCCTGTCTCTACCCTTGATGAATGAAAGTCAGATAGCACAATCATGGGATATTCAACACTTTCTAATATAAAATTTCTCCTAATGCTTTCTGATGAAGGAGATTTGAACCCTAGACCTGAAACGACAACTGTATCCATCATATCTTCCCAATAAGGACTTAATGCATAGTGGAAAGGTATGTCAGAATAGTACCAAAATTTAGCAATTTCCTTCTGTGCCTGACTATGGATATTTCTTTTTCCAATCAGTGGTATCCAAGGTAGGTTGGGAACTTGGTTTTGTGTGGGGAGTAAAAAAGGTGTTTATGTTTGCACCTCCAATGTTGAATGCATGAGGATTCATTTGGCCTTGAGATTGACTTGGACTTGGAGGCATGTGTGGGAAACTTGTGAACTGCTTTGAGGATTCAACAGAGGGAGATGACAATGGGGTAGTGGAAGAAAAATTGTCAACTCAAGTAGTTATTATTTCATTCTTATTCTTTTCTTTCTTTACATTATTCTGACTCAACATATCAATGGCCAAGGTTGCTTGGTGTTTGACATTTTCATCAACATTTTTGTATAGACCTATATCATGGCTGAGTATTTCTGCAAGGTGGTAATTGAATCTATAAATGCCTCCACTACATTTCTTTTTGCAAAGTTTACAAAGGTGCTTAGGGTATCCAAGAATATTGTCACAATAAGCCCAAGCAAAGTCCTTCCCCCTCGACATTGTTGATGTTTTGGACTTGCCTTTAAATTACGGATTCTGTTTATAATTGATGTTGTGCCTTCTATTTAATTTGGCTCCTGTAAAATATAATGAAAAATTAAAATTAAAAATTTCATATATAACTTCATAAAAAAGAGGTTTGGTTTTAAAGGGTATGAGGTTTTGTTCAGGATCGAAGAGGACGTTTTCCAGCAACACAAGTACATTTAAACCTAGTATATCATTATGACCTTGAAACACAATTAGGTATATATGAGGAAGTGCTACCTAAAGGAAATATTATCAATATATATTTCACTATAATCTTGAAAATGCAAGTTTTCTTAGCATAATACAACTGAACTAATAAAACAATAACAGATACTAGAAGAACAAAAATACCCAAAGATGTGAATGCATGGTTAAAGCCTTTGATGTCGCAAGACATCGACCATGGAAGGAATTCTTGATGACCTATTCGATGGTTTTTATGAAACCATTTCTTAGTGAAGTTTTTAAATTTATTGACGCCTACTTTATATGGTTGAAAAGTCATAACCAAAGGAATACGCTGAACATTCAATTGTTGAATAGTGAAACTTGAAACTTGCCATTGAAAATGACATTGAAACTTCAATATATTAATATACCTATTATTTAAGCCAAGTGCCAATGTACCTCAATTGTTGAATAGTGAAGCGGCTATGCCTGAAGCTAACACATGCCGAAGGTGATGCGTGACTTCCTGAGGGTCGATAGGAAGTATGGATAGATCACACGTTGGTGGTTGCCCGATATGGAGTTTGGCCTTAGGCTCACCTTGGCGGTTCCCTGATATTGAGTCTAGACTATGCAACAGTGAGTAGTGATTAATTACTGAAGGTATCAACGTATGAGTTTTGGGCTGAAGAAGTGACAAATAAATTTTGGAACGACTAAAATTTAGTTTTTATCAATGCGGCATACCTAAACCTGAAAATCTTGCATTGACCCTGAGTTAAACATGGTCAATGTGAGTTTGACTTAAAAATATTTAGATCGGATCATTTGGAAAGTGAGTAGATTCTGAATCGTGACTAATTGTGATTGATCTGCGAGTCCTGTTCAATTGCTTCTAACTAAAATTTGAAATGAAAATAGGAGATCTTTTAATTGCAACTAATTGTGAATTTTCTAATCTGAAATTGGCCCATCGACATCGTTTCTATTTGCGGATGGGTGTGTCAACAGAAGAGATTCATTTTAAATTAGGTTCATGGATAAAATATTTAATAGAAGATGCAAATTTTAATAATAATAGTATCTACTTTGTATCTCCCGTATCTCATTATTATTTATCTCTTGTAACTCACACAGAAAGTGGGGTAATAGTGGACATGTAGCATCAAGCTCCACTCCTTTTAATCCAATGTTCTGCATGTAAACTCACTTGCACCACAAAGCTTGCGATGTAGAGTATGGAGTTAACACTTACCTCTACATGATAAAATCTACACATACCTTTCGACTTGGCGTTTTCACCTCTTGTACATTCTTTGTTTGGAGACTGGGATAACAAGCTCCACATTATTTTTTTCCATATAACTATTTGAGTGTAACTTTGCAAATTTTCTTTCTTCAAGCCATACCAAAATCATTTATGAGCTTCTTTCAAGGCATGAATACATGCTTGAATCATGGAAATTAGCAAACTTTGTAAAGAAAAAAATAACAATGGAGTTATCCTTTTCGATTTCAAATATGTTAGGATTCTATTGAGAGATTTCTAGAGATAATTATTAACTGGCCCTCTACTTTTCCCTTTTCCTTAATATAAAATGCATCTCTTATTACAATTCTAATCAAGACATTTACATCAAATAATGGATCAAAGGGCCAATGAAATTTCATAAATTCTTCCCTGTCCTGTAGAAGAATAAATGGTCGACATGTCATCTTGGCTCCAATTTCTTGGGAATTAATTATTCGGAATCTAGAACTATGTTTGAGCTTTGAAAATGGATTTTCCTCCAAAGTGATCTTGGAAAGGTCCCTTCAAAGAAGCCTAATCATCCCATTATCGCCCAGAGCTCCTCCTTTTCCCCAAATTGGACCCAAAACAACATTAAGTACTTAACTATGATCCAACCTGAGAAATTTTGATTGACACTGCAACTCAAGAGCTATTAAATTTAAAGTGCGCTAATATGATTCATCATTATTTCACTGAATAAGTATGTTGTTTTCGAATTTTTCATTTGTGCATGTAGTATGTGGTACTTACCTTGTTTAACCTAAAAGCGGTTTTATTCTTGGAATATGACAATGTGAGTAAGATTTAGGCCTTTTGTAGTATTTGCACCCCATGATAATTTTTGCAAGATGTTTGTCCTATGTGGAAGAAATAAGCATTTAGTTATTACCTCGTAAACTAAATCATTGTTTATTTTATTATGTGCCATGGAACGTCCTCTACAAATTGAGGATGAATGGGACATAATATCCTATCCATCCCTGTAGACTATTGTCCTCCATAAAGGGGAAAAAACCCCAAAATACTCATTTCTGGGCAATTTTTGGGGAAACTAGGCATAGAAAACCCAAACTTGGGGTTGGGAGTAAGGTTTACTCAATCACTTAAGAATATGAAACCCCTCTAGAAAATCTATAAATAAAGAAGGATTGAATTCATTTTGGATCACAAAGTCTGGATTAATTCATTTGTTCTTCAGCATTACATCTGATAGTTTTTGACCCCTTCTATCTCTTTTCAATTTGAGTGATGATATATTCCACCCTAGTTGGCATTCCCTTGTTATCTCGCTATTTGAGCACAAGGATGTCTGTCTCATTAGCAAATTTTGTTGGATATTGATCTCTTGTACTCTTTTGGTCACAATATTTATGTGAAAGGTGAATGAGTTTGGAGGATAGTGCATGATAGCTTAGTTCTGTTTGGCATACACCTCTCTTGAAGGAAGCACCAAAGTTTTTGAGTCCTTAATATCTTGATCTAGGAAAAGAACTTACCTTAGGTAGTATATTCATTTTTGGCACCTGGAGTAGCAAAACTTTTTTCTTTATTTAGTTTTTTCATGAAAATAAGTACTTCCCTAGTTATTAATTCTCAGCCTTAGCTAAGGAAGCATGTTTGGATACCTCATATCATATTCTCAGACTTTAATTGACTTGTCTATCCATGCAAGGAAGGTGCATTAGAATTAGGAGTTAAGAAAGTTGAGACATTCTTGTACATGTTTTCAAATTCATTGTACCTTCTAGACTAAAGGAAAAGTGAATAGTATTGTTTGAAATTTTCAGTTATTTATTACTTAAAAGAGTAACAAATAGTGATGTGAATTGAGTTTCAAATCTGTATACTTGTTGTTACTTTCTTTAGTGACATGTGCTTCCCTGTTCAAAACAAGGGGTTTCTCTACAGTATCTAGCATCCAAAGCTTCTTCAATGCAAACTAAATATCAAATCATGCCCTCGTACTCCAAATAATCTAAGGCATCACCCTAGAGAAGTTCCAAAGTAGACCAATGAGCTTTGGCAGGACAACTCTAACCCAATGTCACTATACAAGTGTTGACATCACTGCTACAAAAATTATTTTGAAATGTTGCATCCTACACCAATTCCTAAGATGGATGCCCAATGGGGTTCTAGAATGAGGCTCAACCTTCATTACCACATTGAAGACTTTTCAAAGGGATTGGTACCTTTAAACCATAATATTTACACTTTCACAATTTGGCACTGTTCCTATCAATTTATATTTTGTATTGAAAAGTTAGTCCCATTTTACATGTTTATTAAATTTAGGAAAAATTATATGTCAGCTCCAGCAAAATGTCAACAAATTTGTGGGTTAGGTTGGTATCTCCAAATACTGTCACACATGTATATATAATCACACATTTTCCTTTTTAGATCTTCATTGGTTGAACAAAATGGTTTGTTGCCTATGTAATTTTGTCCGATAGCTCCACATCAGCGCTCATAGATAACAATATTATTAATTCTTCATCCGTGTGCATAGTAAGGTCCCTTCTGGTTTCTATTTTGGATGGAGCAACCTTTGACAATACACATTTTACCACAGAGATGTTTTGGTTGGATAGAAATCTCTATAGGAGTCTTACACCAGACATATAAATGGCTATTGAATATCACAATAATAAGAATTAACATATGAAGATGTGCAGACCCTAAGCTATGTGCATAAAATCCATAACTTTTTCTTTCATTGTAGATTTCGTTTTGCATAGTAGATGTGTTGCAGAACTTGAGTGTGTTTGGATAAAAAATTCTAAGGCCAAAACAGCATTCTCATGTGTCATGGAAATTCAACATATGCCTTGTTCACCTAAGAACTACTTGTAACTCATCTTAGGATAATCATGTACAATCTCACTCATCCTACTTAATAAGTTACCAAGAAAAGGCTCATCACATCCAACCTTGTTATAAAATAATTAAGCAACATAGTTTACATCTTGACATGATGTAGCACCTGGCATATCTTAGAATGCCTTGGCACTATGTGGCATGCATTAACAACCCCTACATTCCTTGGCATGCTTTGATACTACCTAGCACACCATGGCACTTCTTGACATGTCTTCGTAGATTAGCATACCTTGGCATTCCCTAGCATATAAACTTGTCACTCCCTCCTTAATACACCTAGAAATCATTGAAACTCCCTCTCACACACTCTTATTCCTTAATTTCCATGCATTTTGAACTAGTTCTTCTTTACGTTTCCTTGAAACCTGCTAACACTCCCTAGCTCACTCCGTAGCTCACCCTAGCACCTAATACATCTTGGCCAACTGCCTTAAAACTCTAGCACTCCTTAGCACTAAATAGTATACCTTGTCACTCGCTCCTTAGCACACCTAGACATCAGTGACACTCTTGGTCAAAAACTTTTATTCATTCATTTCCATGCATTTTTACCTAGTTCTCCCTTTTTTTTCCCTAACACATTTTTTTACACCCTAGCACCTATGACATCTTGGCATATCGCCCTAGCCTCTAGCATGACTTAACACTGCCTAGCATACCTTCTCAATTTGTCCTTAGGACACATAGAACTCACTCAAACTTCTAATCACAAACTCTTATTTCTTCATTTCCATTCATTTTGGCATAGTTATCCCTTATGTTTCCCTGGCACGCCTAGCTAACACTTCCTTACACGTGTTGGCACATCTTGGCCGCATGTCACCCTAGAACTCTAGCATTCCTTAGCATTGCCAATCATGCCTTCTAACTCATGCTTAAAACACTTCGAACTCACTAACACTCCATGCCATACACTCTTATTCCTTCATTTCCATTCATTGTGTCTTAGTTCTCGCTTGTTTTTCCCTAACACTCCCTAACACTCCTTGGCACACATTGGCACACCATCATACTTGTCACATATTAGTAGCATTTCCTAGCACTTCATGATCTATTGTCATTGCCTCCTTAGCACACCTATAACTTGTTAACACTCCCTATCACGCATGCACATTCACTCATTTACATGTAATTGAAATGCATCCTCCCTTATGTTTCCTTGGCAATCCCTAGCATGTGTTAGCATCACATTCTAGAACCTAGCACACATTGGCATGCATTAGTACTTGGCATGTCTTCACGTGCCTAAAATTCGTTGGAACTTTATAGCATGTGTTAGCACTTCCTAGGATTCCCTCCACACCTTGGCACTCCCTAGTTTTCATGCCCTCATAGACAGCCTTACTTTTTTTTGTGACTTGGGAACCCAACCAAGTCATTGAAAAAATAGTGTTGTGCCTACACCAAAGTCTCCCTTTGTCTCAAATTTCATTTTCCATCCTCTTATCAAAATTGTAGGCTTTCCTCCTACAAGTCCTAATATGAAATTATCCTAACACACTTCGTCCATGAGACACCTAGAACTCATTGACATCCCCTGCATAATCTCTTATTAATTCATTTCCATGCACTTTGACCTAGTTCTCCATTATGATTCCCTCACACTCCCAAACACTCCTTGACATGCATTGAGACTATCTGGCATATGTCATCACACCTTTTCATTCTTTGGCATGCCATGTCACTCCTTAATTATCATTCCCTCATAGCTACCCTTATTCTCTTTTAGACTTATGAACCCAACCATCTCCTACCTCGACTATGACAACTTTACCAAGTTACATTTACTACAACTAGCGTATTCCTTGTTCCCTTCACGGACTATAAATCATCTTAGGCTTCTCATGTCCAGTATTAACGCATCCACTTAACAACTTACCATGTCAAGGCTCACATCCAATAGTGCTCATAAAACAACTAAGCAATGTACTTTAAACCTTCACATGCCATAACATCTGGCACGTATAACAATCCATTGGCACTACACGGAACACATTATCATCCCCTTCATTGCTTGACATGATTTTCCACTCCCTAATAGACCCTACCACTCCTTAACATTCCTTGGAACTCTAGCATGCCTTGGCACTGCCTAGCATTCACCCTTGTCAATCCCTCAAGACAATTTGAACTTTCTGGCACTCCTTATGACACAATCTTATCTATTCATTTCCATGCCATTTTAACTAGTTTTCCCTTGTTTTCTCATGGCACTCCGTGACACACATTGGCACACCCTAGGACTTGTCACATCTTGTGATGTCACCCTGTCACTCTAGCATTCATTGTAACTATGTAACATACATTGTCACTCCCTCCTTAGCACACTTAGAATTCACTGACAATCCCTGTCATGAACTCTTACTCATTCATTTCCATGCATTTGAAACTAGTGCTCCCTTGTTTTTCCCTCACACTCCATAACTCTCCCTGGAATGCATTGACACACCTTAGCACCTAGCACATCTTGTCATGTTTCCCTGGCCTCTAGAATTCCTTTGCATTGCCTAGCATACCTTGTCACTCCCTCCTTAGCACACCTTAAAAACACTGAAACTTCATGTCACAAACTCTTAACCGTTCATTTGCATGTGTTATTTTCACCTAGTGCTCCCTTGTGTTTCCCTAACACTCGCTAACACTTCCTAGCATTATCTGGCACACCTTAACACCTAGCACAGATTGGCTGCATGTCCCTCTGGCATGCTAGGATGACTTCACACTGCTTAGGATACCATGTCACTCCCATCTTACCACACCTGGAACTCGTTGATAGTCCTTGTCACACACTCTTATTCATTCATTTCCATGCATTTTGACCTAGTTCTCCCTTGTGTTTCCCTAGCACTCGCTAACAATCACCACACACTGGCAGACATAAATGCAATGAGTTTCAGTAACAGTCAATCCAAAAGCCGTTCTAGAGTCTACCTAGTTACTTGTTCTTCATTAAGATGTTATGGTTAAGTTTATTGTATAGTGTTCAGTGTGAAATATTACTAGGTGTTTTTATCACATAGATTAATTCTGATATTCCCCATGTCCACAAGGTTAACTAAGACGTGCTTCCCATAATCATGTAAGTGGAACTTCAACAATTACATGAAGGTAACCACAAAATATTTATCATATTTACACAATGGAAGGTGACAGGAAAATATTTACATTATATACATGAATGTACTAAGATCAGGACCTTTAGCATCATATCTACATATTTACCACAAGACAAGGGTCATTACAACCCCTTAAAAATAGCCATAAGGCCTTCCTCTTTTGCAGCTCTTTGACCACAAGGGTTTAATTGAAAAACACATAGTTCCTTTAAGGTTTGTAGGTTGAGGCAGCCACTTCAAGCCCTTGAACCTAAAGATAACCAAATATTTTCAATTTGCTACAATAATAAGTCCATTATGCACACTCCTCATCTTAGAGTTGGGTAGAGAGGGAGAATAATTGATTAATGCCAACCTTGTAAATGAAAAACTTTGCCTACACATTGGTTGGACACTCCACTACTAGTTGACACCACTAGCACACACCAAAAGTCCAAGATACACCTAATATGTGCCCTACACACAAGAGCTTAGACTACACCTCCATAAAATATACCTTCAACTTTAGATGTCCCAAAATAGTTATATCCTAGGTAACCCTAGCCTATTTGTTAGATTTTTGTAACTTTCTCCTCAACTAACATTTTTTTTTAACTATTTAATCCACTTACCATCTACTCTCTTGTTTGCACCCACCTAGTATACAACAACACTTATGTTTCTAATACAACCAAGTTAAGAGGGTGTGTTTCTTTCTTACACTTAAATATTTTCAATAAAACCAAGTTAAGAGCACGTGTTTCCTTTTCAAATTCCAAAAGTGAAACATGTCTATCTCTCTAAACTAATGACAAAATCATAGCATAAAAAAGGTAAGCTGAAAATTAAATTGAAATTAGATTATTATTTTTATGATAAATACACCAAATATGGAAAATTTGTTTTCAAACAAAACCATAAAAAAGTGTTAGTTTATCAAATACAACTACAAACTTATTAAGTTAGCCTAGATCCATTTTAACCTGGATCTATCAACTGCCAATAGGGATCTAATCTCTAGATGTGAAAACCTCTTTTTTGGTGCTTGATAGATCTAGGTTGAGATGGATATAGGTTGGTTATATAATACTGTATAATATCTATATTTGCATATATGTGTCTCTTTCTTATTCCCACTCTTTATCTCACCCCCTAAACACACACACTCTTTCTCCATATCTATCTCTCTCTCCCTCCCACTTCCTCTCTTCCTCTCTCTCTTCCCTCCATCGCTCCTCTCTCCATTGCTTCCTTGTCACTCCCTTTCTCTCTACCTTTCTCCCTCTATGTCTTTCTTCTTCCTTCCCTCTCTCTACCCCTCTCACTTAATCTCTCTTAGTGTTCTCTCTCCCTTTCTCTCTCACCTCCCATTATCCTCCCCATTACTCTCTCTATCTCTCCCCCCTCCATCTTTCACCTCCCTCTCTCTCTCTTTCCCTTCTCTCCCTATCTCTATCCCCATCTATTCTCTCTCTCCCCTCCTTGCTTCTCTCCCTCTCTCTCTATCCATCTATCCCTTGTCACTCCCTCTCTCTCTCCACCTCTAAATCCCTATGCCTTAGTTATTTCATCCCTCTCTCTCCACCTCTATCTCCCTATGCAATATTTCTTTCCTCCCTCTCTCTCCCCCTCCAACTGCATATCTCTCTCCCCCACTATCTTCTTCTCTCTCTTCCCTCTTTCTCTTCCTATGTCCTTCTCTCTATCTCCTCCCATCTCTCTCTCTCTCTCTCTCTCTCTCTCTCTCTCTCTCCATCTTTATCGCTATCTCCCTCCCCCTCTCTTCCCTTCACCTTGCTTGCTATCATCACTTGGATCCTTAGTTAAGATAGATCTATGTTTGTTCTTACTAATATTTGTGTTATCTAAATTTCACATCTTTAAATACAAAAGTATTCTTATTTTTAATTTTATTAAAACATTAATTTAATTTATGTGGGATAACTTTAGTAGTCGTGAGGATAGACGGTTTATATATATCTCAAAACTAATTACAACCCTTTTCCTATTACCTTCAAATAAAAAATATTATAAAATAAATAAATAAATTTTTTTTATTGTGAAATAAGTTCTGGCTTTTGGGCATGTGGTATTGTTAATGCATGATATTGGCCAATGGTATTGTAACAAATTCTATTTACAAGTTAATAATATCCATGGTAAAGTGGGGGTGAATATCAATGGTTAAGAATCTTGTCATATTGCTATAAAATATTTAGATTGTGAAATAAGATATGATTTTTTGGCATGTGGTATTGATAAGCCATGGTATTAGCCCATGCTATTGTAACAAAACCTATTGACAATTTTATAATATCAATGACAAATCGGGAGTGAATATCCATGATTAAGAATCTTGTCATATTCTTATAAAATATTTTGATTTTGAAATAAGTTATGTCTTTTGGGCATGTGATATTTCTAATCCATGGTATTGTAACAAAGTATATTTCCACGTTAATAATATCCATGGTAAAGTGAGAATGAATTTCCATGGTTAAGAATATTTTCATATCGTTGTAAAATATTTTTATTGTGAAATAAGTTATTCTTTTAGAAAATGTGGTATTGATAAGCCATAGTATTGGCCCATGGTATTATAACAAATCCAATTTTTTACAATTTAATAATATCCACTGTAAAGTGGGCAGTGAATATCCATGGTTAAGAATCTTGTCATATTGTTATAAAATATTTTGGTTGTGAAATAAGTTATGGTTTTTGGGCTCGAGGTATTGATAAGCCATGGCATTGGCTCATGCTATTGTAACATAACCTATTCACAAGTTAATAACAAAATCAAAATATAAAAAATTGAATTTTATTATTTTTATTATTAATTGAGCCAACATTTTGATTTTTTCACTCATCCCCATACCTTTGACTTTCATTATTATTATTACTATTATTCTTTAACAAATCCCATATTTAGAATTGTTTAAATACTTACATTACACCTACATATCTACTCTATACTCTATAAATACTATATTTATTGTTTTTTAGCGAGGGAAATTTTAACATTTTTGAAAAAATTAAGCGTTAATTTTGATATAACAAAGCCCTCCTAATTCCAATATTCACTTACATTCTAAAACAGGTAGTATATTTTCATTTTTCATAGGATGGAGGGAAAACTTGTAGATATTTTCACTTTCCATATGTTGGATGGAGGGAAAACTAGTAGCATATTTTCACTTTTCATACGGTGGGAGGGAACAAGATATTGAATGGAGTTGTGAATTAAACCCACCATTATATCTTCAATCCATTAATGGCATTTAGGTATGTTTCATTTCTAACCTCGCTACATTTACGACCCACTTTTAGTATTCTTCAACACATGGAGGAGTACACACACCTCAGATCTCCAATTCAAAATTCACTATGTTTCTCATCCTTTCATTTATGTTTACAAGTAGCATATTTTTACTTTTCACAAAGCGGGAAGGAAAACGAGATTGAAGAGAGTTGTGAATTGAGGTTTTACAAGTAGCAGACTAATATCGAACGCCACCATTGGATATTCAATCCATTAATGTTGTCTGGGTATGTTTCATTCTAACCTTGCTACATTTCCATGCCAGTTTTAGACTTCTTTGACATAAGGAGGACTCGTTCAAAATTTACTAGTTTTTTTCATCCTTTCTTTTATGTTTAAGAGTAGCATATAGTGTTGTGAATTAAGGTTTTACTAGTATCAGACTCATATGGAAACCTACTGTTTGGTCAATTTAGAGTCTCCTAAATTGCTGCATTATTTGTCAATTCGAGAGTCGTAAAATATTGAAGTGCGGCGCACTATATGTGCAAGAAAACCTATTTCTTACTTTTTTGTCCTTTTTGAGTTTTTGTTTTTTTTGGGTTTATTTCTATTAATTCACTAATGTGAGATGGAAATGCTAAAAGACAAGGATGATATAAATGTTCAAGGTAATGATGTCCTTTAAAATGATTTTCAAAACTTCAAACTTTGAAAAAAAAGGTTTTAAAACATGCAATGATGAAACTAATTCTTAAAAGTCAGTGAAAATGTGCCACTATTCTAATTAAACAACAGTGAGCTAGTGACCATGAAACCCAGTATCCTTGCTGCCGTAAAAATATAAGAAAAAATAAAATCAAAGTAATCCAAAAAATGCAAGCAAAGTAAACTAAAATCACATTACATCAACTCATATTCAGACCCCTCACCATTCGACTCGCTCTGGCTTTAGGAGGTAATCATAAACAACTTGAGCAATATGATATTTGATTTGCAGAAAATAAAACTAATATCAAACTACACACTCATACTTCAATCCCTCACCATTCGACTCGTTCTAGCTTTAGGAGGTAATTGAGAATGACATGAGCAATTTAATAACTAACTTGCAGAAAAATAAACTAATACCAAAATACAGATTCATACTCCAATCACTCACCATTCGACTCGCTTTGGCTTTAGGAGGTAACTGAAAATGACATGAGTAATTTAATCTCTATCTTGCAGAAGAGAAAATGAGCAAAACTGAAATAAATAACACAGTGTTGGAACTAAAAACTAAAGTAAATGAATCAGCAGAAGGACAAGAATAATTCCATGTCGTTAGTCATTAGAAAGCTATGTGTAAATGCCCGGTCTACCTATTGTAATCTAAAGCAATGGCACTGATCCATTAACAACATTACAAAATGTGAAAAGCTATGGACAACTATCAAATGTTAATACCATAAGAAATGCAATATATATACAAGTGAATGATTATGGCATATGGAACGTAAAGAAATAAAGCATGAAACTATACCGTAATAAACAAAACCTCGGCCTATGCAGGGGCCCTCTGCACAATCCTTGGACAATCAACGATCAACCACGAATTGAGCTTATAAACAGAGTCTTCTCATGTATTAAAATGTAGTCATAACACAAAGATAAAGTCACGGCATAGTGGGCTTGTTAACAGTCAAAAATATATTACCAAAGCTAACTAATATGCGTATGAGAAGACATTATTTATAATAGAGGATGCCATAACTACTTTCCTACAATCTGTGCTGATAAAAGACAAGTAAACAACCATGTCCCGAAATCTAACATTATGGTTGTTGTGAATATTAAATATTTGGAGGGTGGTTGTTGGATTCGGTTCATGGAGAAGTCCACATGTGTTGATTTGTCCCTTGAGATTTAGGAACAACCACGTAAAGCTTCATGTGGTGAAAAACAGAGTTTTATCACCGTAGGACTCTTAGGTTGACCACCGCTTTACCGGCTGTTGACTATGGCCTATTTTGATGAATTCGACTGAGAAAATATGAATCAGTCCGTTCCACGTCGTTTGAAACTTTCCCATGTGGCTCGATTCGCCTAAAGTCACTTGCACTATAGACTTTGACAAAACAGCTGCGGAAAGTTGGGCTGGCTGCGGAAAGTGACAAGATTCCGCAGCTTATAAACAAAAATCTAGTTCCAGTAGCAACACAAACACATAGTCAAGAAACCAATTTAAATTCCCTTTTTTAACTAATATGCAATGACACTGATGACTTAGGAGGTTCAGATGAATGGAAAGAAGCTAGAAAAATGGGTAGGAAAAATACAAGTTTGGGACTCAATGTACCCCCACTGTGAAGGTGTTGCATGTCCCCATGCAACCAAAATTTTGACTATTCCCCCTTCAAATCATATGTTCTAAAGCTTATGCCAGTACATCCAGCCCTCTTCCTATCTTTCTTGGTGCTTCTAACATCCTGGGCTTCTTCATCAAGCATCTGAATTTAAGATTAATCAGTGCTCTACTTATATTCTTGCATTTCTTCTTAAATTTCCTATTCTTTTTGTGCCATAGTCCTAGGTGTAGCATAGTGTTGTCATGGATGATCTTGTCCAGTATGCTCTGCTCTTTGAGTGCTTCAATTTCATTTTTAATATGTCGGTTTAAAACCTCCAACTCAAAGATTTCTTGTTTCAACGATTGGACTAGAGCTTCTTGTGCTATGTGAGGCTGAGTGGATGAAGTGTTGGGACCCGTGGCTGTTCTTGCTAAGGATTCTATGTAATCATACACCTCTTGCTGCCTTGGATATATTTTGGTTGTCGTTTTCCTGGGGCTAACCCCAAAATTCTGTGGAGGATAATTGACTTCAAGCTCTAGCCGAAAAGGACTCATGTCATCATCTTGAGGACTACTTTCAACATTTAGCTGAGAATGAGGTGGAGTACTGCCAGCTGGACTTTGTTCAAGTGTTCCTTCTCCCAAATCGATAAAATGAGGTCCTTTCGTTTGTGCTTTTCTCCATTTTCCCTTAAGCTTGTTGCTTCTTCTTAAATATTGCGGACTACTGTCTTTCTCCTTCCATTTTCCTTTTCCTTTATTTTTGGCCATAGACGACTATTCCTGAAGGTGAACTAATCTCTCAGACAATACTTGATGGTCTTATTCTGAGGAAGGGGTTTGATGCACAACCTAAATGCCTCCTTTCTCTTTTGATTTTGTTGGTTTTTTACCCTCAGTCTTTTTCTTCTTCCTTTTAGACAGTCTTTCTTCTCTACTAATTCTCTCAATTATGTTAGTAGGAGTCTTTTCCTTCCTCCTTTTAGACAATCTTTCTTCTCTACTAGTTCTCTCAACTGTGTTAGTAGGAGTGCTTTGAGTTTTATCATCTATTCTCTTTCTTCTACCTCTTTTTGATGTGCTGCCTTCAGGGGTTTCTTGGGGTTCTTCAAAGAAATTTCTAATTAAAAATTTCCCCCAGGTTTCCCTTTTCTCTTTTAGTTGTTTTTCTATCAGGATTTCCACAGAACCATGGTTATACAAATGTGGTTCTATGTCCCGCAGATGCTTTTGGACGGTTACAAATATCTTTTTCAAACTGTTTAGTAAAAAGTATGGCTGATTAAGTATCTGGTTGTCTAGGAAATTCATTAACAGACGCGCATGATACATGTACATTGCTCCAAAACGTCGCTCACAGGTGATAAACTTTTGAATAACTAATAGTAAGCTAGCCCGCTCTTCTTTTAAAGCATGAACATGAATTCCCTTTTTGAAAATGGTTACATGCATACCTGGGTCACGTAAGATCACTCTCCAAGCTTCACCGTCAATGCTCCGGTTGTTAAACCAACATTCACCTCCCTGGGAAAGTTCTATGGCAGCTGCTATTAACACTTCAGTTACTGTGAATTTTAGGTCTCCAATTTTCACCTCTAGTCCATCAAAATACCTTGCAAAGGCCTTTGTAACCTCCCTATGGTAGCCTTTGAATTTATGGATAAAACCTAACCACCTGGCCTTATTCAATATATCTTCCACTTGTGGGTATCCTTCAATAAATTTAGGTCCCTCTAGTTCTGCCCTCAACAGTCGTCCGATCCTTCCTTCTGTTCTTTAAAACTCATTTGAATTAGTAGCGATGATCAGGGTTTATGAAGGAGACCAGCAACTGTAAGTGGATATCAGATAATAGGTACACGGAATGAAGCGGAACAAAGAACAAAATGGGGTGAAGGCTTATGTGAGCACGGTGGAAATGAAGCCGTGAGGTTAATAGAATAGTAGGGGGAGAAAGTGCATCCAGCAATATTTAAAATTGGGTGGCTGTAGAGTGGACAAAAGCACGTTTATAAAATGGCTACAGATTTTGTGCGGCTGAAAGAAGCCATAGTCAAATCAACCACGATCCATAATCACAAATGGAGTGTGAGAATATTTCCAAACTTGAGTTAAATCTGGGAATTAATCATAAGACTGTTGGAAAATAAATGCATGGCTTATGGAGGAATGTCATGGAATGAAATGGTTATAGAGGTGATTACGTTAACCATTGCATATAGTTCAGCTCGTGATTTAATAACTATGCAAAAATGTGTTAAAATACCATTTGAAATAAATTTTTGTTCATACCTTGGAATTCTTGGCATTTTTCTTTAGTCTTCAATTGGTTGCTCCTCGTTGGTTCTTTTGAATGCCTTATATCTTCATAATATATCCTCATACCTACATTTGATTTCATGATTTTTGAACTAACATCTGACTGTAATTTTTTTTGAAAAATAGAGTGGTGGCTGTAGAAACCTAACTGGTTGCGGAATTAGTGAGCAGTTGCGGAAACTAAGTTTAGCTGTGGAAACTGACCCAACAAGCTTATAATTGAATGAGATGTATAAACGATGACTGACTGGATGGAAAATGGTCATAAAAACTTTTATTAATGGAATGAAATGAATGAGATGGAGTTGAAATGAAGTGATGTGGAATGGAAATGAGATGGAGTGGAATGGGAATGAGGTGGAGTGGAATGAATAATGAGAGAGAGAATTTTATTTTTTTTTGGAAAATATAGGGTGTCAAGAAGTCTTGATTTTCGCCCTACATTTTCTGTATAAGGCTGCCAATCAGTGATTGGTTTTTAGGCTTATACAAAATTTTATTTTATTTTATTTTTTTTAACAGAAAAGAACAAAGGCTAGGCTAGTGGAGAAGAAGGATTCTTCTTCACCAACCCTATTGCAGAATTATCTTGAAGCATTTTGACAAATTCCTATTTTGGGAGTGGCTTATGATAGATATTTAATCTGTGGCCATTTACAATAAGAGGAGTTTGAGATTCATCAATGGTCTTGATTCTTACTGCTCCATTGCTAAAGACTTTGTCAATCTCATATGGCCCAAGTCAATGAGTCTGAAATTTGCCTTTAAAGTATTTAAACTTAGAATCAAATAGCAATGTCCAGTCTCCTTCTTGAAACTTTTTCTCTTTGATGTATTTGTCATGCCACTTAGCTCTTTGATATTGAACTAGATCAGTTCTTAGGATTGCTTCTTGCCTGATCTCGTCTAGCTCATTCAACTGCTCCATTCTATGCTTTTGGGCTTCTGATAGATCCATCCCCAACTGAACTGCCATCTTGAAAGTTTTGACTTGGAACTCAATAGGGAGCAGGACTTCTTTCCCATAAACAAGTTCATAGGGAGAATGTCCTGTTGTATTTCTCCATGTAGTTTTGTAGGCCCACAAGGCTTCAGGAATCCTTTCTGCCCAATCTCTTCTATGTAGATGAACATTTTTGGTGATGATTCTTTCAAGAAATTTGTTTGTAGACTCCACTTGACCACTTTCTTGCGGATGGTAAGGAGTAGATCTTCTGTGCTTGATTTTGTATTCTTCCAACAACTTCTCCACCAGGTTGGATGTGAATTGACTTCCCTGATCTATCACAATTTCTTTTAGAACACCAAAGCGAGTAAAAATATCCTCATAAAGAAAACTAATAACTGAATTTTCAGTAGCAAAAAATAATGCTTTGGCTTCTACCCATTTAGTGACATAACCAGTACATACCAATATATACTTATTTTGCTTAGATGGCGGATTAATAGGTCCAATGATATCTAAAGCCCATTTTTCAAAGGGTTCGATGAGTACCTGTGGTTGCAATGGCATTTCATTTGAAAGGGTAGGTTTCCCTACTCTTTGGCAGTTGTCACACCTTTTGACATATTGTTTTACATCTTTGAAGAGGGAAGGCCAATAATATCCAAAATAGAGGATTTTATAGGTTGTCCTTTTGTCAGCAAAGTGTCCATTGCATGGTTCATCATGACATGCCTTGTGGATATCAGGCATTTCATCTTCCCTAACATATCTTCTAATCACAAGATCTGGCCCTGTTTTAAACAATTCATTAGAAATCCATGAATATTTTGAACTCTCCTGAATAATCTTTCTTCTTTCACTAGGAAATAAATGTGGAGGTAGTTTCCCTACAACCAGATAGTTAGCAATATCTGAAAACAAAGGGGTCTTAGTAGTTACTGCAAATAAATACTCATCAGGAAACTTATCCTCTATAGGAGAATCTTCTTTAGCATTCTGAATCCTAGACAAGAAATCAACTACTGTATTTTGTTTCCCTGGTCTATCCAACACAGCAATATTGAATTCCTGTAAAAGTAGGAGCCACCTTGTAACTCTACCATTAGTAATAGGTTTGTTCATTAGATATCTAATCGCAGAATGATCAGTATGAATAAAAGTTTCATAGCTTGTTATATAATGTATGAACTTATAGATTGTATGAACAACAACTAAGAACTCTTTTTCAGTTACAGTATAGTTCAACTCAGTGGGAGTCAAATTTTTACTGGTATAGTGAATTGCATAAGAGACTAAATCTCTTTTACCCAACACAGCTCCTAGAGCTGTATCTGAAGCATCTGTAGAAATATGGAAAGGGAGCTTCCAATTCGGTCCTCTCAAGATAGGTGCTTCAGATATTCTTGTTTTCAAAGTTTCAAATGTTGATTGACAATCAGGATCCCATTTGAATTCACAGTCTTTTTTAAGCAGTTTGAAAAGTGGAGATGCTATTTTAGTGAAGTTTTCTATAAATCTTCTATAATATCCAGTAAATCTTAGAAAACTTCTAACATCTCTTTGACAATTTGGAATAGGCAATTTGGAGATGACTTCAACTTTTGATCTATCAACTTTAATCCCATCCCCTGAAATGTGATGTCCTAAAGCAATACCTTCAGTAAACATCATAAAGAATTTTTCATGGCTTAATGAAAGGTTTGTTTCTTTACATCTTATAAGTACTTTTTCCAAATTTGCTAATGCTTCTTCAAACGAGTCACCATAAATTGTAAAGTCATCCATATAAACCTCTACACAACCATGGATTAGATCAGAAAAATTCCTAGTACTGCTCTTTGGAATGTTGCAGGTGCATTACATAATCCAAAAGGAAGCACTCGATAGGCCAAAGTGCCCCACGGACAGGTAAATGTGGTCTTATCTTGATCCTCAGGTGCTACCTGAATTTGATTATAACCACTAAAACCATCCAGAAATGAAAAGTACTTTTTGCCTGCTAATGTATCTAATACCTGATCGATAAAAGGCAAAGGGAAGTGATCCTTCAAAGTTGCTTTATTCAATTCCCTGTAATCAATGCATACCCTCCATTTACCATTCTTTTTAGGTACTATAACCAAAGGAGAAACCCATTGGCTATCTAAAATTGGAGCTCTTCTTTCACTATCTCCCTAAGATTTGGATTCATCCTTCTCTAAGGTTGTCTAATTGGTCTACTGTTTTCCTCAATATAGATATGATGGATGCAAGTTTTAGTATCAATACCTTTCATATCAGTATACTCCCATGCAAATGCAGTAGAATGTTTTTGCAAGATTTTGGTTAGTTCTTCCTGTTGTGACTTTTCCAAATTTTTGTTGATATTCAATGCTTTTCCTAGAAAAATCTCAATGGTAGAACTACCGAACTCTTCCATAGAGTAAAGAGACATTTGTCTTGATGATAAATATTCAATGTCAGAATCTAACTGAAATTGTGTGGGGTCATATTCCGAAGATGTCTTAAAATTTTCTAATGTGTTTAGAATTTGACTATCTTCACTGATTTCAGAAATGGTAAAGACAGGTTATATAGTGTCCTCATCATCGACCCATTCATTGTCTCCTACTTCTGTAATTGATTTTGCTGGAGGATACAAATTGAATTTCTTTGTCGAATTACCATCAAAAATGTACATATCCCCGGATCTACAACTAATGAAAGCATCAGTTGTGGCTAGCTAAAGTCTTCCTAAGATAAGTGGGTGCCCTCCTAGATTACTCTTGGGAGTCAAAATCATGAAATCTACTGGATATTCCCAAGAATCTGAGACTAAAATTTCTTCTAATACACCATCTAGTTTGATTATTGATCTATCTGCAAGCTGCAGTAAAGTAGGTGTAAAGACAATATTAGGAAGTTTAAGCTGTTCCATAGTCTGTCTACTCATAATGTTGATAGCAGCCCCTAAGTCAATCAATGTGTTTGGAATTTCTATCCCGTTTATAAGTGTCTTGACAATTGGACTACTTGGATCTACATACTTTTGCATGGTAATTTTTTCCATCATGATATCTGCAATCTTTCCTACCAGGTGGATTCTTCTTGTATCTCTTGGTTTCCTTCCTGGTCTTTTGAGACTCAACTCCTTTATTATTTTTTCTAGAATAGAAATCTCTCTAATGGCTTGTAGCAAGGGGATCTTGATATAGACGTTCTTTAATTCATCTATAAAATCATAGTTAGGCAACAAGATTTGTTTTTCCACCCCTTTATCAATTTGTAATCTTTCAGGAAAAGGAGGTGTGGATGAAGATGCAGGTTGCTCAACTATAGGAGTTGTGGGGGTTGACTTCTCTTTCTCTTTTTGAGTGTTTGAGTTTTGAAGAGATGCTTCCTCAGAGCCCTTATTGACTTTAAGAGAGTTCTCCTTAGAGGTATCTTGCTCTTGGACATCTATAGAAGGTTTTTCTAAAATTCTACCAAACCTGAGTTGTACATCATTGAGAGGAACAATCATATAGGTAGGAAATCGTTGTCCTTCTATCATGTAAGTATTTTGAGGATTTTTATTGTTAGGATTTAGCAATGGATGAGCGGGTAGTTGATTTGTCTTTTGCTGAAATGGAAGCATGAGTTGAGGATTTGGATTTTGTTGAGAAGGTTGTTGTTGTGGAAATGGCCATGAAAGTTGTGGATTTTGATTTGGAATTTGTGGAATTTGTTGATTTTGAAAAGATGGAGGATATTGATAAAAATGAGCAAATCTCCCATAAGGATTTTGCATCCCTTGTGACCATGTTTGATATGGATTTTGAGGTTGGGGCCAAGGTTGTTGCCAAGAATTCCAATTTGGCGGGGGTTGAAAATTCGTAGTAGCGTTAAACCCTTGATTTTGTTGCCCCTGCCAAGGTCTTCTTGAAACAAAGCAGAGAGATTCTACTGAATTTGGATCTTCTTGAAAGACAGCTTTGAGACCAAGAATTGAAGGAAAATCCTTGGTATCATGATTCTCTGAGCAAATCATACATGTTTCTACAACTTTTGCATCCAAGGGGCATTCCCTTAGAGCATGTTTCTTCCTACATTTCAGAAAAAAGATGGCTAGAGCATCAGTTTCTGCTTTCTGCTTGTTTTGAATTTTAGGGGTGTCTAGTTGTTCACTAAGACTCCCTAGGATATCAGTTTTGAATTCATCAAGCATATTTCCAATCTCTACCCTACTTACTGATCCAATTGCAGATTTGTTTGCTCTGATAAGAGAAGGATCTCTAGGCCCTTTTCTCGTTTTAGATTTTCCTCTCGAGAGATGGACACATAGTTCTGCTATGTCGCGTAGTGGAAGTTGAGAAATGTCTCCCTTCCCCATCATGTTTAAAATATCTATCCATTCATCTCTAATGGCTTTCAATAAAAGGGCTTTCAAAGTTTCCTCATCTAAGTGACTCATTTTTGCTCTCTTTAAATTGTATTGAAATCTTTCAAGTAAATCCTCCAAGTTTTCATCTTCTTTTTGCATAATTTTAAATACCTCATCCTTGTGATTGATGGGCATACAATAATCCAGGTATCTATCTAAAAATGTTTGTTTCATATCATTCCAAGTCCTAATCGATTGGGTGACTAATCCCATGAACCATTTCAAAGTGGCTCCCTTTAATGTTGAAGGAAACAATTTGGGTTTTTGAGAGTCTTCCATATAGTCATAGGTTCGGCACACGACTTCAAACTCAAACAGAAATGTTTCAGGATCCTCACTTTGCAATCCATAAAAGTTGGGGAGGACAGATGGTGAGATGTTTTTCATCATTGTGTGAGTTTCCTCATCAACTATAGAGAATCAAAACGAGTTATCTCCTTCCCTATTTCTTCCATTATTACCTCCACCTCCACCATTGTTGCCTCCATTATTTCGTCCTCCTCTACCTCTACCCCCAAATCCATTTACTACTTCCTCCGTCATGATAGTTTCCTCAAAGTCTTCTGGTTCTTCTATCAAGGGTGGATGAGAGAGAGTCTCTTCCTTTTCTTCTTCAGGTGATTCTACTTCTTTGATTACAATATGCTCTCCTATAGAAGTGAAGAAAGGGTCTTCTCCTAGATGAGATTGGGTAGATAGTGTAGGAGAATCCTCTAATTCAGCTGCTGCTCCTTGAATTCCATAAATCTTAAGGCTAGGAGTAGATGGTGGTGAATCTTGTCTATGCCTTGAAGAAGCTGGAGTTGTGAAAATCGAACTCTTGGCTCTAGCTATAAACCTTCCCCTAGAATCTCTTGCTCTATGCATGTCATTTTTTTTTCTCCTCAAGTTGGGCTAATAATTCTCTTTCTAATCTTCCACATCACACTAGGTGCAAGAAGAGAGCATACTTAAGAAATTATTGAACCAATAACTCTCTGTTCTGATCCTCGAGATCACACTAGGTGCAAGAGGAGAGCATACTTCAAGAAGTTATCAAGTTTTCCCTTCTTTTTATTTGTTATTTTTTTTTTAATTAATTGGCTACCTAGCTACACTTCCCTGGTAACGGCGCCAAAATGTTTGGTCAATTTAGTGTGTCATAAATTGCTACATTAATTATCAATCCAGGATTCGTAAGCTGACGAAGTGTGGCGCACTATATGTGCAAGATAACCTATTTCTTACTTTTTTCATTTTTTTTTTTTTTATGTTTTTTTGGGGGTTTTAATCTTTGTTTATGGAATTCCTATTCCTAAGTTTCTAGAAGGCATGTATGGTTATAAATTTTAAGGCAGTTATGTCCTTTATAAGGGTTCCCAAAACTTAACACTTCAGAAGGTCTTAGAACATTCTAGTGAAAAATAATACTTGAATCAAGAATGAAAAGATGTTGCTATTTAAAACAAGTAATTAATGAACTACTGATTATGAAACTATCATCTCTGTTGCTGTCTAAATACAGAAAATTGATTTAAGCTACTGCACTCAAGGAAATCAAAGATTGCAAAGAAGGTAAAACTAAAATCAATTACATCATTCATATTTCGATCCCTCGCTAGTTAGTCTAGCTATGGCTTTTAGAGGTAACCGTAAATGAAATGAGCAATCCCATATCTAATTCCAGAAAAGTAAACTAGAATCAAATCACAACATTCATATTTCAATCCCTCGCCAATTAGTCTAGCTATGGCTTTCGGAGGTAATTGTCAATGAAATGAGCAATCCAATATCTAATTGCAGAAAAGTAAACTAAAATCAAATCACAACATTCATATTTCAATCCCTTGCTAGTTAGTCTAACTATGGATTTGGAGGTAACTGTCAATGAAATGAGAAATCCAATATCTAATTGTAGAAAAGTAAACTAAAATCAAATCACAGCATTCATATTTCAATCCCTCGCCAGTTAGTCTAGCTATGGCTTTCGGAGGTAACTATCAATGAAATAAGTGAGTTGATTTCTAAACTAACTTACCAAAACAAATGAACAAGACTGAAATCAACAAAACAGAACTTAAAAGAAACTAAGAAAATCAAAGTCAGCAAAGGATTAATTCCATATCACTAGTTATTGTGAAAATTTTATACAAATTCCCGCGCTACCTACTCTATCCTAAAACATGCACACACTGATCAGCGTTATATAAAGCTTGTAAAGTTATGGACAGAAGTGAAATGTTAGAAATATATACACAAGTGAATAGCTATAAAACATGCGCAGTGAAAATAAAGAAATGATACATAAAGACTATACAACAACAATGGAAACGAAACCTCAATGTGTAGGGGCCCTCTGCACAACCTCAGCCAACAGGCTATCAATCCAAAATTACGTTCACACAAGCATGTAGAACAGAGTCTTCTTATATATATATATATATATATATATATATATATATATATCTCAAAACACAGTTACATCAATAAAACTAGTGTCACGACACAGTGAGTTCTTAACAGCAAAATCATATTCAAAAGACTAACTACTATGCATATAGGAACGCATGAACAGACGACACGTGAAAAACAACATCCGTGGATTTAGCATCATGGTCATTGAGATTAGGCAATCTATTGAAAGCGGTTGTTGGATCCACATCGTGGTCAGCCTACAGGTGTCAGCGTGCCTCCAGAGATCTAGAAACGGCCACAAAAATCTTCACGTGTTTGAAAATGGAGTCATGTTTCCGTAGGACTCTCTTGTTTGACCACCGCTTGACCACCGTTTACCACGACCTTCTTTGATGAATCCAGCTGGACCAATGGGACCTGACCCATGTCCAAGTCATTTCCAACTGCTTTACCTTGTGACACCTACAACCTGTAGTTTAACAAAAACGGTTGCGGAAAGTTGAACCAGCTACGGAAAGTGGTTGCATTCCGCAGCTCATAAGCAAAAATATAATTCAAACAGCAAACACAAGGTCATAGTTAAAAAACCACTTTAAATGCTCTTTTATGACTAATATGCAATGATGTTGATAGCTTAGGAGGTCCAGGTGAATGGAAATAATCTAGAAAAATGTGTAGGAAAGATGCAAGTTCGGGGCTCAACACCATGATGAAAATGTCCAAGTCTTCTATGCCAAATTTCATCGACATCGTGGCTCTAGAATTTCTCTGTTTTTGTGCTCAATGTGGCATAATCCTCCACATCTAGCTTTAGAGTTTCTTCATCCAAACTTGGATCTCCTTCTCATGTCCCGTGGTTGTGTCTCAAGAATGTATTTCCTTTGCTGAAGATCACATCGAAGCCACAATCTTTCAAAACTACAACAAAGATAAGATTCTTCTTTAGACCCGATATAAACATCACAGCCTTGAGCCTGAGAGGGGAGCCCAAATCCCTCTTAAAGTTGATGATACCAATCTTGATCATGTTGTACCTTCCATCATATCCCATCTCTATGTGCATCTAGAGATCCTTCTCCTCCAAATCACTAAAAAATATTTGTTCCCCCTCATATGGAACGAATCACCGTTGTCGAGATATCACACGCTTCCCATCACCATGTTGGCCATGCATGCAATGAGAGTAAAATCAAGCTCGAACTATGAAGCCAATTCTTCACCAACTACTCCTTCTATAGTCTTCTTACTTTCCTTCTTATGTGTACACTTCAATGCATAGTGCCTGAATTCATGACAGTGAAAGCACTTGATTCTAGACAGGTCATTCTTCTTGTCCCCTTGACCTAATTTTACTTTGGATTAGGATTTCTTCCCTTTCTTTACCTTCCCAGCCAAGGCACAATTCTCCTCATCCTCACCCTTGGATGGATTCTTGTCTCTGATATTCTACCTTATTTCTTCTTGCACCAAGTCAGACCATAAGCACTCCTAGCTTGGTAGTTTCTCTCTACCATTTACGAAATCTTGATAGCTATGTTGGCCCTTTGGAAGGCCCAAAAGGGATAGAGCTGCCAAGTTTTCTTCAGGGAAATTAACACCTACCCCACCAAGTTCATCACAACACTGTGTAAACCTGCTCAAGTACTGTGGAATTGTGTCATTCTTCTACATCTTGATACTTCAAAGCTTGTCTTTGAGAGCCCAATTCATGTGGTCACTATTGTTCTCGAACAACTCTGTCAATGTTTTCCACATCATGAATGCAATCTCTTTTTAGTGGAAAATTCGAGAAAATATGATCCTGTACTCCCTCCAATATAATTCTCCTTGCTTTACCACATCTTTCTTCCACTGAGCAAGATTCTGGGCATCAGATGCTTAGGATTTTTCTACATTTGTCTTGATGTATTCTAGTAGCCCATTATCATCCAATATGACCTCCATGTGGTCCTTCCATGCAACAAAGTTTGAGGTGCCTTCCAAGGCATACTCGAGCTTGAGTCCATTGAAATCCATATTCTCAGACCTAAAGAAAACCTGCAACATTGATCTTCAAATTCAAACCTCTTGCAATGACAACTTGGAAATATTTATTTTATAGGGATTTCAACTTTTATACCATGTAGAAATTAATGCATAGATTTAATACTGCTCATGAAATTTACTAAATCACAATACATGATACTACTCTGCTGATCTACAGAAGTTAATCCACCATCTAGAGCAAGAATCACAGGCATGCAAAGGGAAACATCACACATGCACAAAGATTTATCTAGGGGAAAGCAACTGCTCAAAATCCCTTACTATCTATATTTCATTAATCAGATAATAAAGAAGAAACACAATTATTTCTCAAGCCTTAGCACACCCTATAAGTGTATAGTCTATTCCTTTGCCTAACATATTGAACCTGTCCAACAATTAGCCAATTTCAATCATTCCCAAGATCATATTCCTTTCATTTTTCCCTTGGGAAATTACCCCTATTTTTTAGGAATTTCACACCAAGGAATTTCACAATAGCCTTAGGTCGATCTATAATTTCATGCACCACCATTACACATTGGAATATGCTACAGCTGATAGTACATTTCCTTGGAATCTCCGTCTCAACTGGGTAACTTGAATTATGTGCATGCAACATGTTGTAGCTCCTAGAGACAACCCCCAGGTTGAGGAGGGGTTAGTGCCTAGGACATCTTAATCTCTCTTGAAGATAAATCCTTGTAGCTCAAAAGATGGATGTAAAATGATTTATATTTTGGTTCAATTACCTTTCTCATAGGTAGATTCAATATACACATGAATATTGTATCATTTCTTATAATAAATGCCTAGGTTTGGTGGTCGAGACATGGAGAATGCAGCTTAATTTGTCATTTTAGTAAAGATGGAAAGGAGAAATAGAAGAGAGGAACCCGGTGCAGAGGGTTGGATAAACATAGAGTCCTAGGAAACAAATCCCCATAGAACCATGAAAATATAAAAGGCGTGAGGTGGAGAAGTTATGGAGTGCATTTTAAGGCTTTCAACTCTATCTCTCACAGGTACTATCCGTTATTTTGTAACATAGGTAGTTCTGCAATTTCATTGGTATCATCTACTAATACATAACATATATAAATCTACACTTTCACAGGTTCAATCCGCTATCAAGTAACCTAAGTAAATTTTTGAATGAAGAGTGAATCCACTGGCTACAATTACACAATTTATGAGGAAGAAAACACACATGAAGTGAAATATAAAGGAAGAACACATACTATATATCCCAGATGTTTTAAATCACTAGAACTTCTTCATTAATCATCCAAAATGAAATACATGTCACCGCCCAAACTTGTGGGATTTGCAAGAGAATAACAACCCGTTGGAACCAGGAAAATCAAACCCCTCTATTAAGTTCCTCTTCCCACGAGAGAGTTCAAACAAATAGTTACAAAATATCTTGAATGGTCCAGCTATCTGAACTACCCAGTTGCTTGAGCATGCGAGTGACCTAGCTATTCTAACATATTTTGTTTCCTCTTTGAAATTAAATCTTTACAAAACATGAGGTGTCATGATTGACATAGCTAAATATATTCCTTGTCGATTCCTATGATTTCCTAAGGTGGACTTAGGCTCCATGATCTAGAAACTTGGTGCACTAATCAGCTGGAGTTGCAGAGCATTGACAAACTGATCACATTTATGCATCATTAATCGCTGAGAATGGGTCTTTGGGTGATCTCCATACTGAAAATTAATTCTCAGTCACACTACCTAAAGATCAACTATACAACAGTGTGGCTTCTCTGACCTAATGGCACTATTCTTCATATAACCCCTGTAACACATAAATTATATTAGGGATGACTTACTTCTCAGCACAAGATAGGACCAAAATTATATCTATAGATCGTGGTCCTTCTTGCCTTTACCTAGTTATCTTTGCAGTTGCAATTACTCCTACGATGCCAAACTCCTGCACACATTAAATTAGTTGTCGACCCATTCGTCTTCCATGCTCTCTATGTCCCAGTGGTGGAGCCTTTTCATATTGTAACTCTATTAAAACAATTGTTACAAAGTTATAGTATTTTGTTGCATTTAGCCCCCCTTATTCTCTTAGCCATGCTATCATGATTTTGTCATAAAACCCAGTGTCGTGACTAGTGATTTGGCGTTTGGGCGCTAAATCCTTCGAGATTTTGTCAAGGGCCTATCTCCCTTTGTATTTTCTCTTCTGTCCCTGGTTCCTTTAAGTATCCCACAACCATGAGAGGAAAAAGAGAAAATTAGGAATGGCCCCTGATAGTATTGGATGGCTAAGATGGGGAATTCTGTAAAAGTCTTTTTAATTCTAGAGAATGACTCCCTTTCTTCTATGGTCCACTTGACTTCCATGTCCTTCTTCAACATTTTTTTTATTTCTTTGACAATTTCAGCATAGTTTGGTATGAATCTCCTTAGAAAATTTATTTAGCCCAAGAAAACATGAATTTCTTTCCTATTTCTTGGTAAAGAAATATTGGGATCAATATTCACTCCTTCCTTTGCTACAATGTGGCCCAAAATCTTCCCTTCACTTAAAGAAAACTGTGATTTATTGGGACTTAAGGATAGATCATACCTTCTGCGTTTTGCAAATGTGCATTACAAGTGCTTGAGATGCTCTTCATCTAATTTAGAAAAGACAATTATGTCATCCAGATAGATTACTATGAATTTATCCCGCTCTCCAACAAATTCTATATCCATCACTCTTTGGAAAGTAGCTCCAGCATTTATGAGGCCAAAAGGCATTCTGGCACACATAAAAGTTCCCCAAGGTGTAATAAAAGTTGTCTTCCTCTGATCTCCAAGGTGTAAAATGACTAGGTTGTATCCAGAGAAGCCATCCATCGAGGACATCTAGGTAGACCCTACCACTCTTTGCATAATGTAATCCATTTTAGGCAGAGGATAGTTATTTTTCAATGAGGCTTTATTCAAATTTATGAAATCTACACATAACCTTATTTCCCCATTCTTCTTCCTGACTGGGACTAAATTTGCTACCCAATATGAGTACCTAAAAGGCACAATTACCTTGGCCTGTAACAGTTTATTCACCTCCTTTTCCATTGATGGTAGCAACAAAAGATTAATCTACTTGAGGTTTTGCTTATATGGCTTCACTCCATTTTTTAAAGGAATTTTGTGTTGTATGACACCGGGATCGAAAGTCTTCAAATCATCATATGATGAGGCAAACACATCCTTGCATTCCTTGAAAAGGTCCAAGTACATTTGTTTGTATTCCCTAGGAATCCATTTAGTTAGTATTATTATCCTTGGATACCCTTTGGTTCCAATATTATAATATTCCACCTTCTCCTTAAGCTCTGGTTCAGTTGTCTTAGTTGCCACATCATTTGAGTTGAAAATCATTTCCAATGGGACCAACCCTTTGGGGATGGCATTCCACTTTAGTTTCAATATCCTTTGATCCAGAATGGTTTCCTACCAACTGACCTGTTGTTCACATGTCATCTCCTAGTCCTCCTAATCAATCACCAAGTTTGAGAATTCCCCCACAACCTCCATGAATCGCTTGATATGTTCTTCATCTTAAAACACCTGCTAGTACTTCACATTGTCATGTACCATCGGCCTGTACCTGACTTCGACTTCATATCTTAGCAAGGGATTTTGGGGAGGCTTAAAATTACTAACAAGGATGGTTAAGGATTCTTCCATTCTATTATACTCCCTGGGAAGAAACTAAATATTGAAAGCTAAGAAAAAAAATTCAATCAAATCCACACTTCATTCCTATAGGATTTCAATCTTGGATACTTGTTTTGACACAGATATTTTATTTCTTTCACCATTAGCTCTGAATCCCCAAACACATTCAATCACCTGATGTTAAGGTTTTTATTAGCTTCTAGCCCCAACAACAAAGCTTCGTATTTAGCAAAATTGATTGTGGCCTCAAACTCTAGCTTGAAAGTGAGAGCAACTAATTTGCCTTCTAGGGATACCAATAACACACTTGCCCTGTTTCCTTCCCTAGAATAAGCACCATCAAAATACAATTTCCGTACCTTATCATGCTCCAATGATTGTTTACTCATATAAGTTGTATATTCCACCTGGTTTTCTCCCATGAGTTGATCATCTTCTTTTAATAACAGAAAAGAAAAATCATTGTCCTTACCATACACAAGAGCATTGTTTGAGCGATCTTCCTTTGTGATTTTCTTCATAAATATTGATTCTTTATATAATCGATGCTCCTCTCCACCAAACACAAGAATGGTAGCATATGTTAGATCCATTTTGATGGACCCCAAGTTTCATTCCCCGCGACCTAGACAAAAGCATAGCAAATCTTGTAGGGATGTCAACAACTATGACACCCATTACTACTGTCTTTACTGGGATTTGAGCCAAATTGACCACGAAATCCTTGATCATACAAAATCACTTTACTCTTTTGGAATAAAAGGAGTATAAATCTGTGTATGGCTTTGTTACTTGGAGTCCCAACTGCTCCATCACATATATTGGCATTAAGTTTTTAGATGATCCTAAGTTAAGCATACAATTATGTAGTAGCAAGTCATGAATTGCCCAGGTGACATAGAATGGAGGAGTGGAAGGGTCTTTCTCCTCCACATGGGGTCCAAACACAACCATAGGCCCCTCTTCTTGAAGTTTAAGGCTATCTTTAAGGGTGGTAGTGATGGGTGAACTCATAATAAGGGACACTTGAGCTTTATATTAGGGTTGTTTCAATAATTCAATCAAAGGGACAACTATCTTGAATTTCTCTAACTCTTTTTTGAGACTAAAGGCAGATGGATTCTTATCAATTTTAGCAGCCTCGACAGGTGCTTTTTCCTCATTGAAAATTGGCTTTATCAATGGGGGAAATTTATCTATTTTGGAGACTCTACACTCATTTGGAACAGGACTAGAGGATTATTTTGTGGTTGGTGAGATAGGGTCGAGTGGTTTCTTCTCTTTGTATATTGGCTTTGGAAAACTCAGATGAAGAGTTTCTTTAGTCTGTTCTTACCCCCTGGACCTTTTTCTAGATGACTTGAGATCATATTTCCTGTGCAACTAGTCTTGCATCAAATCAAAAAAACAATTTGTAGCAATTTTTTATCTCCTCGTCATCCATTGGGACATCCAAATCAACCCCTTCTCCTACCTATGCTTCTATTTCATTTTCTCCCTCTGAGATAGAAGACAGCTAGTTTTCTTGAAATTCGATAGTTTATTCAATAGTCTCCTCAAGATCATCTTCTAAATATAGAGGAGGTTGAATATGGTATGGTTGATCCTTTCTTTCCATTTGCAAGCTACAAAGGTAGCCTCATGTATTGGGGATTAAAATTTCTATTGGGAGTTGGCTGACTTGGTCGAGGGGGGTTCTTTTCTTCCAACTCTAGTTTTACAAGTTTGTCAAATGAATTCCTTATTAGCTTGTTCATTTAGTCTAAATTTTGTTCTTGGGTTTCCTTTGCATACCTCGAAGAGCTAGCTTCTTCCTTTTCCTACTTCCTATCACCATATTAAACCTTCCCTTTCCACTTTCTAGTGGAGGTGAAATTTGCTTCAACTTCTAGGTAATTTGTTTGAATTTGATCTAGAGTACATGACCTTATTTCTCTAAGGGTAAAACCTAAATGTGGTTCAAAGGCCTTAGAAAAAACCACTTTGGAAACAACCTGAGGAGATTTAATTTCGGCAGGAAGATTGTTTTATAGTTTATCAAACCTCCTTATAAACTCTGAGACATCTTCATTATGTTTTTTTTTCCATTGCATTGAATCTTGTAAGGATATTCCCATGGTCCCTTCTTCCCCCCATTTCTACATGAAAGACTTCTCCATCTCCTCCCAGGTATTGGATGAAGCATATGGTCGATTCTTTAACCATTTCCTAACCTCTCCATCCAAATATTGAACAAAGAGACTTAGTACTACATCTAGATTATCTACATTCAAGTTCTCAGAAAATACACAGAAGGTTTCTATATGCTTATGGGTTGAGATATCATCCTCTCTCGTGAATCTAGGTAGGAGTTTAAGGTAATCTTATTGAATCCAATTTAGAGGTTGCGGTAGGTTGAGTGGAGCATATCTATAAACTATAAAACCAGGGACAACCATGTTTTGCAATTGAGGTGGTAGAAGATTTCCTGTAGGGCCTGCTTGGGGAGATATATGGATTATGGCTATCTGGAGCTGAGCAGTGCTGTGAGTCTGACTATTAATGAGGATATCTTTAATTTCCTCAACTTTTGCAAGAGTCTGGAAAGTAAAAAAGAGGTGTACTGACAGAAGCATGTTCATATTTGGTTCTTGAGGAAAATGAGTTGAACAGTTGACAACATTCTCCTGAATGTCCCAAGGCTTTAGAAGAGGGCTCAGAGGAGTTTATCTCACCCTTCTGAGAGCTAGAAGTTGTCACGTCAAGGAACGAGATCACAGGATCTGGAGTAGTAGGGGCCCTCTCTTTTTGAGTCCTCCCAGAGATGATTTTTTCAGGGTTGAATAAAGGAGGAATCATCTTCTGAGAAGTATTAGAACAAGTATGATACCTTTTGAAAGCTAGGATGATGAAGAGAAGATTTTAAACAGTGGAGTTGTAAGGGTGAGATATCTTCAACCCACACTTCCTTTGCTCACCTGATAAAAGGAATGTAATAATGTCATACCCAGGGGAAAATATTTAGATTCTTTCCCCGATAATGGCGCCAAAAGATGTTATAGCTTCTAGGGGCGACCCCCAAGTTGAGGAGGGGTCAATTACTAGGACATATTACTCTCTCTTCAAGATAAATCCTTGTAGCTCAAGAGATGGATGTAAAATGATTTGCATTTTGGTTCAATTACCTTTCTCAGAGGAAGATTCAATATACACATGAACAATGTATCATCTCCAAGAAAAAATGTTTAGGCCTGGTTGCCGACACACAGAGAATGCATCTTAAATTTTTGTTGCAGTAAATATCGAAAGGATAATAGAAGAGAGGAAATTGGTGCATAGGGTTGGATAAACACAAATTCTTGGGCAACAAATCCTAGCAAAACCATGAAAATATAAAAGGATTGAGGTGCAGAAATTATGGAGTGCATTTTAAGGCTTTCAACTCTATCTTTTGCAGGTACTATCAACTATTTCTTAACATAGGTTGTTCTACAATTTCATAGGTATCATATGCTAATACGTAACATAGATAAATCTATAATTTCATAGGTTCAATCCACTATCACATAACCTAAGTAAATATCTGAATTAAGAGTGAATTCAAGAGTGATAATCACACAATTCTTGAAGAAGAAAACACACATGAAGTGAAAGACAGAGGAATAACACATACTACATATCCCAAATTCTTGGAATCGCCATAAATTCTTCATTATTCTTCCAGAATGAAATACATGTCACCTCCCATACTTGTGGGATTTGCAAGACAATAATAGCCCGTTGGAACTAGGAAAATCAAGCCCCTTTATTAAGTTCCTCTTCCCTTTTATGTTGGCATTATGATACGGGTATGATACAGGTTTTATCCTTGATGGCAACTCACTTAGAGGACAGATCATAGTATAGCTAGAATGATCAGAGAGGTATACGCAGTTTCGTTGTGACAATAATGCATTTACATGCGGGTTTACCATATACTAAGTCACGTATATGTATGCACACATGATTACAAAAGGAAAGGCAAGTACATGTTGGGAATCTAAGTATTGGTCCATGATATTTGGTCCAAAATGTTGACCCCAGGTATTGGTTCTACGTGGTTTTGGACCATGGTATTGAGTAAGGCCTAAGGCTATATTAAGGAGAAGATCATTAGGCCAAGAGGGAGTAAGTGTGCAAGTGATGAATATCTGATGAAGTGTGAGATCTAGTATGCTGGTTATGGGTTTGTGATGCTTTGATTGATCTGAACCAAGGGTGCACCTATGCGGTTAATGAAGGTTAATGGACCAGGATCATGAAGACTAAAATGCATTATCATTATATGGTATGATCATGAATAGATCTGAATATTGATGCATGTTTTATCCTTTATATCTCATGTTCTGGGTATATCTGAAGTTGAAAATTGCAGTGAAGGTATAAGTAATTATTTTCAGATCTGTACGCAGTTTCTCTCTAGTGAAAGGGAATATACACGCTGTTTTAACACAGTCAAGTAGCGTATACATTATGAAATTTGATGTTTGAGGTTGTTGTCGGTTCTAGTGGTTGTTGCAGAGTTCTGGGCTCTGCTTTGTGTTTTGGTGACTGTGTTTTGATGACAGGGTTTCAATGATTCAGTTGTTGGGTGATTCAGAGTTAATGATTGTATTGTAGTCGTGATTGTTTTTTATTTATGGATCCAATCTAAAAATTTATGAAACGTGGTCCCTGGGAGAAAAGAGAAGGTTGTAGCCTTCTGTAGGTCAATAGCTATGGACTAGTACTTCAGCTAGTACAAGAGCTAAGGGGCTTGTAGCTTCCTTCCAGAAGAAGCTGGAGAACGAGAGAAGGTTGTATCCTTCTGTAGGTAGAATCATGCGTATTGGTATAAGACTGCACTAGTATAGAAATATTGTAAAAGGAAGTGTCTTATTAAAAGAAGATACAGACAAATTGCAGTAGGTGGTTTTCACCCACATTGGGTTTCCACCTTATATCATGGTGTTCATGTGTGCTTCTTATGTGTGATGATCTATTCTATTTTAATGCACCTGTTTACTGTTCATATGGTTAATAATGTCCTGATGCACTCATTGAAGATCAACTAAATTAATCATAAGTCTACTGGATATATGCTAGTTGCATTAAACACAGATGTGTATACACACGGGTGTCCTTAACTGAAGTAGCGTATATGAATCTGATAATGGAAATGAAAAGATTATTGATTTTCTAATACTGATTCAACACCCCCCCTCTTAGTATTATTTCACAATTGGTATCAGAGCAAAGTCCTCAGAAGAAGCTTGATCACTTGAAGGAAGATCCATCAGGATGAGTAATCAAGAAAGAGAGGGATCCATCAAACCACCAATCTTCAATTGGAGCAATTTTTTCTACTGGAAGATAAGAACCATAGAATATCTACAATCACTTGGAATAGATGTTTGGGGAATCTTGGAAGGAGGATATACATATACATCAGCAACTCCTACAAATACAACAGGTAGAAAGCAATATGAACTCAATGCCAAAGTTGTTACTATCTTATTGGGAAGTTTGTCACAATCAAAACTTGTCAAGGTCATGCAGTTCAAATCAGCCAAAGAAATATGGGATAAAATCATTCTAAGCTATTAAGGAGATGATTAGGTAATACGTGCTAAGCTTCAACCTCTCAGAATACGGTATGAAACTCTTAAGATGCATAGTAATGAAAGCATAGCTAATTACTTCCTGTGTGTAGATGAGATTGTCAATTGTATGAGGAATCTGGGTGAAGAAATTAAGGAATATGTCTTAGTTGAGAAAGTTTTGAGATCCTTGTCTATTAAATTTGAATCCAAAGTGTCTGCCATAGAAGAAAAGGAGGATTTGCAGAAAACCACTATGATGCAGCTTCAAAGAATCTTAACTACTTTTGAGATGAGAAAAGGTGGACCATTAGATATGAGAGAGGCCACATTTAAAGTATCAGTAAATGGAAAAGAAAATCTCAGTGAATCAAGATACATTTCAAAAGAAGAATATGAGGTAAATTTTGTCAAGAATCTTGAATGGGGATCTGGAAGGTTCAAAGGTAAGCTACCTTTCAAATGCTTTTCTTGTGGTAGAGTTGGTCACTACGCTACTAGATGCCCTCATAACAAAGGAAAGATGTCTGAAGAAGGCAATAGAAGTTATTATACTCATAATGACTCATCCAGTAGTGATGAAGACATTAGACTTCTCATGGCAGATGAAAATAAGGACGTAGAAATAGAAGAAGTTACTAGATTAAAAGAATAGCTGGAGACAATAACTAGAGTAAGGGAGCAGCTGCAGGATGTAGTAAAAGATCATAGCATAACAATTCAGAGACTTGAATCTAATATCCTCTCTCTAAAAGAAGATCTATAAGAATCAAAGAAGCAAAATAAATAAGCTCTTGAAGAACAAGAACATGAAGTGCTCGAATTAAGGCAACAAGTGGAAGAAGGAAGAAAAGCTGAAGAAAACATAAGGAAGCAATATCTGGAAAAGGAAGAACAACATTAGGTTGAGGTAAATATCTTAAAAGGTAAATTAGAAGAAAAGGATAAACTATTACGATTTCAAGATAGTACTAAGATTTTAGATGATATTCTTAGTAGTCAAAGATCCCCTGCTATCAAAACTAGTCTTGGTTTTTATGAAACTGTCGAAGGTGAATCTAGCTCACAGGGTGAGGAAAGGAATTCTAATGCAAAATCTGAAATTATCAGTGAAGAGATAAGTGGTCAACCCCAACAACAACCAAGGAAATAAATTCTTCAAAGAAGATCTTTTCCTCCTAACTATTGAAATGATAGTCGGTTATTTCCTCAAATGAATAATGTTGAATGTTATGTATGTCATAACTTTGGCATATTGTAGCTAGATGCAGAAGCAAAATGAGTCAAGACCATCACACAGAAAGATCATCATGCTCCAGGTACTTCAAGGGATATTTTTTTTCTTGCAATATGTTTGGTCACAAAGCCATTGACTGCTATAGGAGGAATATGAAACATGTAATATGTTATGCATGTAACAAGTATGGACATAAAGTAAGGGAATTCATGAGAAAAATTCGAACTCCAAAGAAAGAGGATCATACATCATCACAATTCCAGGTATTAAAGAAGACATAATTAGAGACAGAAAGATGTGGCATAACTCAGTTAGCTGACATAACAGACACAGGGGAAACTGAAAGTGTAAACCTTCAGTATTCCAATTTGCATACGCAGATATTATGAAGATAAGTCATGTATATACGCGAGTTAGAGGCTACAAAGTCGCGTATATGGAGCTCTGAAGGAAAAAGTATCAGAATAGACTCAGGAAATGGTTCGGTCATGGTATATGATGGTTGGCACAGGCTCAAGGATAGCATATGCATTATGGTTAGAAGTATTTGGTGATGATGCTTATTGACACATCTTGCTACTGATTGTTGATTGGCCAAGAGAATGGATTGCAAGTTACAGGTCTGGATGCTAGTGACAGATGCTTATAGTGTAGATCATATGGTGTATGATAGTTACTGATGACTATCATGGTCTTTTTTAGAGTTGGCATGTGCTCAGGGGGAGCTTGGACAGATTGGTACATCTTGGCTTGTACAAAGTGGTAGCTCAATCAGAGACTTCAGCATGCACTCAGGGGGAGTATGGACAGTAGAATGCATATTAAGGAAGAGAATATATTGGTTCGCTCTTTTCCCTTGATGTCAAAGGGGGAGCGTGACTTGGTGTGAATGTTTCCATCAAGTCCAAAGGGGGAGATTGTTGGCATTATGATACAGGTATGATATAGGTCTTGTCCTTGATGGCAACTCACTTAGATAATAGATCATAGTAAAACTAGAATGATCAGAGAGGTATATTCAGGTTTGTTGTGACAATAATGTGTATACACGTGGGTTTACCATATACCAAGTCGTGTATACATACACACGCATGATTACAGAAGGAAAGGAAAGGACATGTTGGGAATCTAAGTATTGGTCCATGGTATTTAATCTGAAGTGTTGACCCCAGGTATTGGGTCCAAGGTATTGGTTCTACATGGTTTTGGACCATGGTATTGAGTAAGGTCTAAGACTATATAAGGAGAAGATCATTAGGCCAAGAGGGAGTAAGTGTGCAAGTGATGAATATCTAATGAAGTGTGAGATCTAGTATGCTGGTTATGGGTTTGTGATGCTTTGCTTGATCTGAACCAAGGGTGCACCTATGTGGTTGATGAAGGTTGATGGACCGGGATCAAGAAGACTAAAATGCATTATCATTATATGGTATGATCATGAATAGATATGAATACTGACACATGTTTTATCCTTTATATCTCATGTTCTGGGTAAATCTGAAGTTGAAAATTGTAGCAAAGGTAAGTAATTATTTTCATATCTGTACGCAAGTTCTCTCTAGTGAAAGGACATATACACGCTAGTTCGACACAGTAAAGTAGTGTACATTATGAGATTTGATGTTTGAGGTTGTTGTTGGTTCTAGTGGTTTTTGTAGAGCTCTGGGCTTTGCTCTGTGTTCTAGTGACTGTGTTTTGATGACAGGGTTTTAGTGATTCAGTTGTTGGGTCATTCAAAGTTAATTATTATATTGCAGTGGTGATTGTTTTGCATTTATGGATCTAGTTTGAAAATTTATGAAACATGGTCCCTAGGAGAAAAGAGAAGGTTGTAGCCTTCTGTAGGTTAGCACCTACATAATAGTACTTCAGCTAGTACAAGAGCTAAGGGGGTTGTAGCTTCCTTCTAGGAGAAGATGGAGAATGAGAAAAGGTTGTAGCCTTTTGCAAGTAGAAGCCTGCATATTGGTATAAGACTGCACCAGTACATAAATATTGTAAAAAGAATTTTCTTATTAAAAGAAGATAGAGACGAATTGCAGCAGGTGGTTTTCACCCACATTGGGTTTCCACCTTATATCATGGTGTTCATGTGTGCTTCTTATGTGTGATGATCTATTCTCTTTTACTGCACCTATTTACTGTTCATATGGTTAATAATGTCCTGATGCACTCATTGAATATCAACTAATTGAATCATAAGTTTACTGGATATA
>APFE030797979.1:147083-174556 GCA_000404065.3 Pinus taeda | reverse complement strand
CCCCCCCCCCCCCCCCCCACACAGTACTATTTCCAACATTTTATAGGGAGAGAGTTCAAACAAACAATCACACAACATCTTGAATGCTCATGTAACAACCTTTGTGAAAATCTCATGTAATAAAAGTTACTAAAGGAAAAATAAGAACACGGTTAAGGGACACTTATTCCAATCTAAATGTTGGCAAATGATATCCTAGTAGGCATCACTGGATGTGTGTTTTGGCTAAGGAAAATTGGCAAAGGCTAAGGAAAAGGCATTTTTGGCACATTTATTTATGCAAATAAAGGAAATTAGGAGAAAAGTTAGGTGAAATGTCATAGGTTGAATGTGAGGAAGAAATTGATGGCAAATAATGGAAAATGAAGAAATAGATGCCTCATTAATAAAAAGGCTTATGAGGAACAATTGGTAACTTTTGTCAATTCAAGTTTGGAGCTCTCTCATTATTCTCTCTCTCTCTCCCACTCTTGGTCACTTAGAGCTTTCTTAGATCACTCTAGCTTTGGATCAAGGAAGTAAAATCAAGCAACGGGAAAGGAAGGAAAGCAAGGAAGAAGAGAAGGATTAAGCAGCTTCAGATGGAATACTTTCAAGTATCCCTTTTCATGTGTGATTTCCTAGTTGGTTTCGACATGCATGGCTTTGCATGTTGGTGTATGTTTCTCTTGTTGTCAATGGCATGGTTTTATTGGGTTATGACAATGGTTTTCAGCCTAGCCTTGCCTTTTTCTGAATTCCATGGTGTTGGGATGTTTATTTTGGTTTTGAGCTTTGGTTTTTCGGATGGATTTCAAAATCTAGGGCAGAGGTGGTCTCAAGTTTCATTCTGAAAGGCCTAGGAATCCCTTGACCAGTTTTGGCTTGATACACGTAAAGCTTGAGGGAGAAGTCTCGGTTTAGGGCCTAGTGATCTAGGTTTGGATTGTGGTAAATCGTGAGAGACTTGTCTTGGTTTAGGGCATAGTAATCCAAGATTGGATTGAGGTAAAGCCTGAGAGGCAAGGAGATGGAAAATTCCTCAATGATAATGATGGATTTCATATGGCATTCCAAGTTCAATTCAGTTGTGATCGGAGCACTCGTTTTGGTGTGATCATGGTCTGGTGAGGGTGGAGTTGGTTTACCTATGGATTCCCTTGGTTTTTCCTGGATTGGTTGTTTTATGAGATCCCACATTCATGCTTGAAATATGGCACGGGGGCGACTGGATGAAAGAGAGATTTGGTTTAGCCATGTTTATGGTCAGGTGATACGTGGAACTTCCAAACCTGGTCGAATTTGCCTATGATTAATAAAAGATAAATTCTCTTACTTCTGTACTTATTTATATGTGGATTTAATGGTTGTCATATCTCTGATATTTATATGGTTTAAGGTTGGTTATAAGCATGGTTATGTGATTGCTTCATGTCATGGTTATTTCATGTATTTACTTGTAATTGTTAAATGGATGGATTCAAGACCTAATTGATGATATAATAGTTCAATGGAGAAAGAGGTGATCCTTCTGGTTATGTTTCATAAGTTATTTTAACCATTTATTCTTTCTCTTGTATCCTATACTTGTAGGTTACACTGACTCCATGTGTTTGAAAAAATGTCAGTTTTGGTTGGGGATGCTCAGGCCTAATCTTGAGGTTGATTTTGAGTATTCATTATTTTTATCATGTCTTTGATGGATTCTGAAGGTTGTAGCAAGTTCTGGGCAAAGGCTAGGATTTTGGGGTAGAAAAGTGAAATCTCGGGGTCGTTGACATAGGTATGTTGAGAAAAGTCCACAGTTGCTGGAATAGAGTCCTATGAGAGCGACTTTGAGTTGTTGGTCATTTTCTTGTCTATAGCATGAGATTGACTCTAGGTTAAAAGGCTTAAATCATCAGTGGGACTCAGGGATAGGTTGTCTGAAAGGCTGACATGTTTCTTGAGGGTGTTTTTCTGATGTGAATGGGTTTGTTTGATATGTCATGTCAATTCCATTTCCTTATGGTCACCTAGGAGTTTGAATCCCTTAGTAACCTCTCTCATCACATGTTTTCCTGGTTGGCTGGTTGCTTGGGTGGACAAGGGAGGAGGGGGTGTTACAGGTAGGTATCAAAGTGTGGTTGCGCTCTCCTTGGGTGAAGGTGCTTGGTCATGCATGCATGACAATTACATGTGTGTCTCTTACACTTGAATTCCATATTCTTGTTGCATTACATCATGTTGATCATGATTGTAGTGAGGTTTTCATGAGGAGATTGATGTGATTTTGTGGGATGCATCATCAAAATTTTATGACTGGTTGCATATGATTATATGTCGCTTGACTACATCCTTGTATGACAGGTGCATTCTTGAATGTTTTGATTTCATGTATCAATCTTGTAGATTGATTACAACAATTGATCACTTATGCTCGACTACATGTGTTCATATTTATGTGTAGTTTATTAGGCATTTCTTATGCTTGTTGATATTTTCATGTGGCAATGTGTGCAATGGAGTAATGGTTGTTTTCGTGCACAAGGTCATAGCATGCATTGTTGATATGATCTTGCATTGATGACTGGACCCTAGCTAGAGTAATCTTTATCCATTGATACACTTATTTGATATATGTCTATATGATGTTATGATTATGTTATTTATGTATCACGTTGATTTGATGATCTTGCAGACAAGGTATCCTCCCTGAATTATGCTAAGGTATGTTGGTTTATCGTGATTTGGTTTAGCTGACATAGTATGTTTTGCAGGAAAGAGATCAAATGGCTAGCAAAGTGGTAGACTACATAGAATCTTCCTATGCATCAGATGGGCGGCGTGGTGTGGGGAAATCTTCTGACCTAGCAGACACAATGAGAAGCCTGAAGGAAGAAATAAGGAGTTGCAAAGCAGACAATGACAAAATTGTGTAGGCACAAGAGAAACAAGTATAGGTGAATGCGATACTACTTCAAAGTTTGTCATAATTGCAACAATAGCGACGATCATCCATGGGCATGAGGATAGAACTAATGGGGCATATGGTAGTAGGTCTCCTAGTAGACATAGGTCAGATAGATCTAACAGGATTAAAGATGGCAGGTTGTTGGACGCTCCAGATAGGAGAGGTGATCAACACATGTACTATTCTAGTTCTGGTTCTGATAGGCATCATGATCATCATTGTTATCATCCTTACAAGAGGAGTGATAGGAGATACTTTCCATATGAGTTTAAGAAAGCAAAGCCACCTAACTTTTATGGAGATATGAAGAAATCACACGATGCAGAAGCATGGTTGCTTAGTATGAAGAAATTTTTCTGATTGCATGATTATTCAAAAAACATGAAAGCAAAGATAGTCACTTTCAGTATCAAAGGTAAAGCGGATATTTGGTGGGAAGACGTGAAGAATGTCAAAGGTATACATGAGGAGCATTCGACTTAGCATGCATCTGAAAGGCTCTTCAAGAAGAAGTACTTGTCTGAGAGGTGTTATGATGATAGAGCTAAGGAGTTTTATGAGTTTTGGATGGGTTCTATGACAGATGATGAGTATACTAGCATATTCTTGGAGCTATCGAGATATGTGCCTTACCTCAAGGAGGCGAAGGCAAAGGTTCAGAGATTCATCAGTGGATTTCCAATTGCATACAAAGACTAGATTGAGTTCAATAAGCCTAGATCATTGTAGGAGGCCATCCAAAAGTTGAAGCATTGTTATGAGCAGTCAAAGAACAAAGTTGAGCCCAAGAATGACTTGAAAAGAAATGATAAATATAAAGGAAAATGGCCACCAAACAGAAGAAGACCTCAAGATGAAAGTGAGAAAGATAATACAATTCCTTACAAGAGATTCAATACAGCTGAGAAAGGACATGGAGATAGGCTCTAGTGCCTCCTTCCTTCTCCTATTATGTCATATTTGTACATCCTTCAATCCTATCCAAAGTTGTTATTAAGGGGGGATGTCAAGATATTCCGACACATAGGAAATAGTTAAGTATAACTTGGTCTAGTGTAGAGTTAGGTAAAGTGTGTTTCTTTACTATGTACTTGTAACTTACAATCCAACGGTCACGATATGTTCTAGACATGAAGTTATCTGACGGTTCATTCTCTCCTCAGTATTATCGACACTTGATCCGTGACTTAACACCTGATTGGTCCATAATATCTATTTAAAGAGCATGGAGGTTCCTTTGTAGGTCAACCGTTCATGAGAGAAGCTTATGTAAATTTTCATTCTTTTATTAATAAATTTCCTGAAGTGGCCGCGTTGGCTTAGTTCGTGGATTGTTTCCCTGTTTGAGGGTTTTAACCACATCAACAATACTGGTGTATTGATCTGTGATCTGTTTGTGAGTGGTTTCCTTTGGTGTTCCACCTGAGGAACTTACCCTGTAAATTCCTACATGGTATCAAAGCTATTTGAGGGTTGCATTTGTTGGTGATCCAAATATAAAGGCGGTAGAACTACATCCGACTATTGTTTCCTAGATCTATTGTTACTGACTACTTTTGGGCCCATAGGACTGCTCTATGGTGTTAGGAGCATATGTTCCAGTGAGGAAACAGATCAAAACTTGATACTCGTAATGAAGAAACGAAACAGATCCCTAAAGTTTTTGGAACTAAAAATGAACTTAGATCCCATCAACTTGAAAATGAGTTGCTTACATTGGACCCCAATAATTTTTCTTCCATTGAAGATTTTTTTGTCCAAGTTCAAGACCCTTAGACTTCTCTTGGAAGGTGTTAAGGTTAAGAAAGAAGATGGTAACCTTAGCTATTCCATTCTTACTAAGTTGGGACCAGTCTACTCTATGTTTGTTTCCACCTTCCATTCTACAAGAGAAGCCTTCATTTGTCAAGGAAAAGACTACAAGTCCCCTTCCTTTGATGTCGTTTATGATTCTTTAAAAGGAGAACAAGAAAAACTCTTACATATTGGTCTTCTTAATCTTGGAAACTCTTCTAAGAAAGCCTTAGCTGCTCAACAGCAACCAAATTCAAAGAATCCTAAGAAGGTGTATCCTAAAAAGAATGGTCCTAAAAAAAAAAAGGGTCCTAAGAAATTCTAGTCTCAAAATGAAAAATCATTTCAACAAAATGATAAGGCAAATAAAAACAAAGGGAAGAAGATTGATAGACATTTCCACTTTTGTAATCGAGATGGCTACTTAGAATCCAAATGCTTTAAGAAGATGGAGGCCTTGGAAGCCACAATGAAGAAGCATACCATCCATTTGGAGCACTCTTCAACCTCAACTTCATATTCAGGAATAGCACTTTCAACATGGGGTTGTCAAGCATCTCGGTCTAGCTATGCACTAAATGTATATTCTTCTTCTCATTCTCATGAGTGGCTCATTGATTCTGGAGCTTCTTATCTCATGGCCAAAAACAAAGCCATGTTTTCTTCTTTAAATGATTGTAACACCAAAAATATATATGTTCATGATGATAGATCTCTTAGTGTTGTAGGAACTGGTAATGTTCATATAGCCAATGGTCAATTTAATGATGTATTATGTGTTCCAACCTTATCCTGCAACCTTCTATATGTATATCAGATAACTCATTAAGGTGAAGGTAAAATCGTTGAATTTTCACCTCAGGATGTTGTAATTAAGGACCTAAGAGATTCTAGACAAATTTTAGCTACTGGCATTGCTGATGAATCTACAAGGTTGTATAAGTTTAACAAATTTGGGTCATCAAATCTTCCCTCAGTATTTATTGCTCATAACGATGAAGTGAGCAAACTTTGGCATGAGTGATTTGGTCACTTAAACTATCGCTCCCTTCAGAATCTATGTAAAGAAAATATGGTGATAGGTCTTCCAATGGTCTCTTGCAGAGATGGTGTTTGTTTTGGATGTGTACTCGAAAAACATCATCGGGGTAGTTTTGAAAAACATGCCTCTTGGCATGCCTCAGCCCCTTTATAGCTTGTGCATAGTGATTTATGTGGTTCACTTCCAGTTGTTTCATTCTCTAGCTACAAGTATTTCTTAGCTTTCATTGATGATTTCTCTAGATGCACTAGGGTATAATTCTTAAAACTCAAGAGTGAAGTATTAGCATGTTCTTGGCCTTTAAGGCCATTGTTGAAAAATAATCTGGACATCAAATTATTAAGCGTAGATATGATACTAGCGAAGAATATGTTAACAACAAATTCATCAACTTTTGCACTGAGAATGGAATTCAAATGCAACATATTGTTCCATATACTCCACAACAAAATGGTGTAGTTGAAAGGACGAATCGCACCTTAAAGGAAATGGCTAATTTTATGCTTCAATCTAAAGGACTTAGTCTTAATTTTTGGGCAGAAGCAATTAACTGTGCAAATTACATAATAAATCGCACTCCTACTAAGGTTTTAAAGAATATCACTCCAGAAGAAGCTTGGAGTTCCATTAAACCAGATGTAAGTCACTTTCGTATTTTTGGAAGTGAAGCATGGGCCAATATTCCAGATGAAAAGCATAAAGCTTTAGAACCTAAGAGTGAGAAATGTACTTTTGTTGGATATTCTGAAGATGTAAAAGGTTATAGACTTATTCCATTTAAGTCCAAAAATGTTATCATTAGAAGAGATGTTAAATTTGATGAAAATAAATCGGCCTGCGAGCCTAGTCCGGCGGATGTGCCACCTCTTCCTATCTCTTCTACTTTTGAAAACATTTCTTCTTCAGATGATGAAAGTGAGGATGATAATCCTCCACCACCTTCTCAGGATCCTCAACCTCCAAGATGGGTCCGTGCTACTCGGGATGAAGCAGCTGATCTTGCCGGTGATCCTACAGATCAGCGACGTACACGTTCTCAGTTTGAAAGAGCCTCTTCTTTACTGGCTCAAGCTTCAGCGAATTATGATCTTGACACCTTTGCAGAAGCTTCAGGCCATCTAGATTGGGATGCAACTATGAATGAAGAATATCGTTCATTATTGGCAAATGATACATGGGATCTTGTTTCTCTTCCAAAGGGATGAAAAATTGTTAGATGCAAATGGATTTATAGAACCAAGTATGGCCCAAATGGAAAAGTTGATAAACATAAAGCTCATCTTGTTGCTAAGGGTTTTTCACAAGTTGAAGGCATTGACTATAATGAAACCTTCTCCCCTGTTGCAAAAATGAACTCTATCCGCCTTGTTCTTTCCCTTGCTGCCTCTTTAAAAATGGGAAGTCCATCAGATGGATGTTAAATCTACCTTCTTGCATGGGGACTTGCATGAAGAAATCTATATGGAACAACCTACTGGCTTTATACAAACAGACTCCAGCCTTGTATGTCGGCTTAAGAAATCCCTTTATGGTCTCAAGCAAGCTCCTCGGGCTTGGTATGCCAAAATGGATAGCTTTCTTTTAGAATCTGGCTTTTCTAGGTGTCATTCTGACAATACTGTCTACACCAACAAAGTGGGCAAGTCTCTTATCATTCTTGTTCTTTATGTTGATGATCTTATCCTTACTGGTAGTGATCCCAACCTTATAAACCATGTGAAGTCCAACCTCAAAAAGAAGTTTGAAATGACAAACTTAGGACACTTGCACTATTTTCTTGGTCTTCAAGTCTTGCAATCCAAGGAAGATATTTCCCTTTCCCAGTCCAAGTATGCTTGTGATCTTCTACTCCATTTTCACATGGAAGACTGTAAGCCAACCCCTTCTCCCTTTCAGTCTGGAGCCAAACTTTCAGTCACTTGTACTTCCTCTCAAGTTGATGCTACCTTATACCGTCAACTTGTAAGAAAAAATTTGTATCTGACCCATACATGTCCTGACCTTTCCTTTGTTGTTGGCTTTATTGCTCAGTTTATGCAAAACCCACATGAAAGTCATTGGAAAGAAGCGAAAAGAATACTTCGTTATGTTTGAGGTACAGTTCAGTTTGGGATTCATTACAATGTAGAAGCATCTCCTCTATTGGTTGGTTTCACTGATTCTGATTAGGCTGGTGACCTTGATGATTGGAAGTCTACTACAGGTTATGTGTTCACTGTTGGTTAAGGACCTATTATGTTAGAGTCCAACCCTAACCCCTTATTTATGTAATAGGGTTGATTCATAGTTATAGTTAGTTAAAGATTCAATAAAGCCCATATTAATACATGTAAGTGGTTGACCCGCGTTTAAAGAAGGGACCACAGTTAGTTGCAAATGGGCCATGGTATTAGATAGATGGTATTAATAAGAACCATGGTACTGACCCATGGTATTGCATGTATGAGTCCTATATAAATGATAGAAACTCCCCTTGAGGAGTGTCATGTCTTATTTTGTAATTAAGCCCAGCTCCATTGGAGGTTCCCCCTCGAAGAGGCAAGTGAACATTGCTTTCCTTTTTGAATAATAAAATACATGTTGTTATTTCTTATTGTTCTGTGTTCTAGGTATATTTCTTCACATATTTGGTATTATGGTATCTCCTCGCAGGTCAAGAGCATAACAAGTGGTATCAGGGCACTTTACAAGGACAGTGGGATCTCTATTTTTAGCATAACCTTTTTTGGCTAGAGATGTGTTTCAGCGTCTTTAAACCACAGGATTTGTCATTGAACACATAAACCTGCGGATTTGGGGAGGCATGCACACAAGAAATACAAGAGTTGGTCATGTTTGTTGGACTCCCTTGTAACCCCTGTGGGTACCCCTTCATGTAGTGGCGCATTAGATAGAACCATGCACCGACTGTCTTCCAAGTACCCTCTAGGTATATTAGAAGCCTCTAGGCTCTGTTGAAACCTCACCATAGATAAACCGTTGGCCGTCTTACTGCTACAGTACACTGAGAATAGCACTCAAGGAGATTACTCATGCGTACAATAGGGTAGTCAAGTTGTACGGCTAAGGGTATGGTTGATCCTCCTTGGTTAGTGCCTTGAAATATTGGGCCGAGTACTACTATTGGACCCTTATGTATATTGCGAACTATAGCACCTGACACTCCTTGAGACCATAGTTCCCTTGTCTCTCTCTATATCATGCATCATCATTGCCAGATCAGATCTAGTAGGTTGGGTTCTATCATAGCCATAACAATCAGATCTGCCATTTAGATCTATCAGATCCGTCATTCATATCTATCAGATCTGTCATTTAGATCTATCAGATCTACCATTCAGATCTAGCAAGTTGGGTTCTGTAGCAGTCGCAACAATCAGATCTGCCATTTAGATCTAGCAACAGGGGTTTGATCACTGCCACATTCCTACTCATACTCTGCAGTTGAGGGTTTCGCCGACAGATCTAGCTATTTGTGTGGCTCCTATACCTAGGCGTGATTCTTGTAGGATATTGGGCAGAATTAACTTTTCTGGGAATTGGCTACTGCAATATTCCTAAGCGAGGATTAAAAATCCTTTTCGAGTACAAAAAGAAGAAAAAAAACTCTAAGATGCTCCCGGGACGCTTATAGGAGACTTAGCTTATAAGAATTAGGTCGACAGGCTAGTCAAGATGGTGCCATTCACTTGTCAGCGTCAAAATTTCAGGTGGTCCCAAAAAAAAATTCACAGTAGCGACAAGTGCACCAGATCAGTGCATCGTACAAACTAGAGCTTAAGCAATGGCCAATGAGAAGATAGACACCCTTGAACAAAAGTTGGAGGCATTAACGAATCAGATCCAATCCTTATATGACACAATCACCAAGGGAAAGTCAGAGGAACAATTGGAGGGATATGATTTGAATGAAAACCTTGAGAGCGGGAAACCACCAACAGTACCAACCTCAACCACCCAAGCTGGACATATATAAATTTGATGGCTCTCATCCGACCATATGGCTAGCACAAATGGAGCAATATTTCACATTGAATCACATCAAAGATGATGTGACTAATCTAAGTGTGGGAAGCCTGTACTTGGACCAATAAATATGGTGACAGTGACATCATCGTTGCTGTGTAAGGCCAATGACTTGACAGATATTCTCAAAATCCCTTTCTGATCACTTTGACCATGAATCTAACTTTTTGGGTCATCTTACTAAGCTCTGACAGGTATGCATAGTGCAAGAATATATTAAAGCCTTTGAAGCATTAGCCTTCCGCACAGGAGATCTAGCAGATGAATTCTACTTGGAATGTTTTATCAGTGGTCTCAAAGACGCCATACAAGCCCACGTCTGAATGCGCCACCCAGTCTCATGGCTGGCAGCTTGCAAGATAGCTCGAGAAGTAGAATGCGCATTAGTAGCCCAATCGACTCGTCTGAATTTCATAGCCAAGGGACGCCCCACCTAGGCTCTGGGCACTACCCAAACACTCAAGGTTCAAAAAGTGTCACCAGTGGAAATGGCGGAAAGAAGAAAGCAAGGATTGTGTTACTACTGTGATGAGAAATACTCCTCGAGACATAAATGCAAGGAACCCAAATTCTTTCAAATTGATGCTACTGATCACAGGTCATCTAAGGAAGCCCCACCATTTGAGGGACTAGAGGAGGAAGATGAGGACAACTAACTAGACAATGAGCTCCCAGCTACACCTGAAGAACCAGTTATCTCAATTCATGCTTTGGCAGGAATTTCTTCTCCCCAAACTCTCAAAATAAGAGGTTTTATTAAACATCGCCCTGTAGTAGTCTTGATTGATAGTGGCAGTATGCATAACTTTATCCATCAAAGAGTCGCCAAAGCAGTGCATTGTTTTGCCGAAGCAGTCTCTAATTTCCAGGTCCAGATTACTGATGGGGGGACAATGAAATGTGAAGGCCGTTGTGAAAATGTCAAATTTCAAATGGGGGCTTATTACCTAAAGACCCACATGTTTTCCATCAACATGGGTGGGTGCGACATTATCTTGGGCGCTGAATGGCTCCGCACACTCGGCCCAATCACAATGGATTTCAAGGAGTTAAATATGAGCTTTAAGCAGAATGACTACACACATACCCTCCGCGGACTCTAGGCAGGTGCTCCTTCTATCATCAGCTCACATAGGATGGAAAAATTGTTAAAAAAGGACCACCATGGAGTTATAGCCCAATTTAATGCCATCCAGGCCTTCGAACCCACTTCTCTTCATATTCATCTTGAGATGCAGCAAGTCTTAAACAACCATCTGTAGGTCTTTGACAAGCCTCATGAGCTTCCACCCTCAAGAGTGGAACATGATCATAGCATTACTTTGGTCCCAGGGGCAGAACCACCAAATGTGCACCCATATAGATATCCTTTCACCCCAAAGAATGAAATTAAAAAAAATCATCAAGGAACTCCTATAAGTCGGTGTCATTCATCCTAGCATTAGTCCTTATTCATCGCCAGTGGTCATGGTGCTCAAGAAAGATGGGGAATGGTGTATGTGTCCAGATTTTAGGGCCCTCAGCAAGCTAACGGTCGAAGATAAATTTTCCATCCGGGTTGCTGGTGATTTGTTGTATGAACTAAATGGGGTGAAATTATTTACTAAGCTCAACCTTCGCTCAGGCTATCACCAAATTTTCATGAAAGAAGTAGACATTCCAAAGACTGCTTTCCGAACTCATGAAGGCCATTATGAATTCCTAGTCATGCCATTTGGTCTCTGTAATGCTCCATCCATTTTTCAAAGCCTCATGAATCACTTGCTCAAACCATATCTCAAAAAATTTGTCCCTATTTTCTTTGATGACATCCTCATCTACGGCCTCACCTCGGAAAAACATCTTCAACATGCAGATCTGCTCTTGCAACTGCTCTGGAAGCATAAATTATTTGTCAAATTGTCCAAGTGCTCTTTTTGCATGGAAGAAGTTGAGTATTTGGGCAACATTGTGGGGTGTGAAGATGTCAAGGTGGATCCCAAAAAGATCCATACAATGCAGGATTGGCCTCAACCAAAGACCTTGAAGAGTTTGAGAGGATTTTTGGGTCTCACCGACTACTATCACAAATTTGTCCACAATTATGGTTGCATTGCTAGACCCCTCACTCACCTTCTCAAGAAAAATTCATTCCTCCGGAATGATGAAGCGCAACAGGAATTTATAGCTCTCAAACATGCCATGTGTTCCACTCCCGTATTGGTACTACCCAACTTCACCAAATCCTTTGTGATTGAATGTGATGCTTCAGGTACGGGTATTGGGGTTGTCTTAATGTAGGAAGGCCGACCCTTGGCCTTCACTAGCCAATAACTAAGTGGGACAAATCTAGGACAATCTACCTATGAGAAGGAGATGATGGCCATCTTACATGCAGTGGATACCTGGCGACCATACTTATTGGTGCGGCATTTCCAAATCCACACAGACCATCAAAGCCTTAAATATTTTTCAGAGCAACACCTATCCTCGCCACAACAAAATAAATGGCTATACAAAATGTTGGGATATGATGATGAGATAATTTACAAGAAAGGGCACAAAAATGTCATAACAGATGCTTTATCACACCAATTTGAGGAGGAAAGCACCCTACTAGCAATCTCTCTTCCCATTCTAGAGTGGATTGAAGAGGCTCACCAGGAATGGTTTTCACATCCTTCACTCTCCCAACTCATTAATAAATTGCAGGCAGATCCAAATTCCACAGTGGGCTACTCTTGGGAGGATGAGATTCTTCGCTACAAGGACAAAATAGTGATATCACCAACATCCACCCTCAAAAGTCTTATTTTGGTAGAGTTGCACTCATCTCCCACTGCAAGCCATTCAGGCTTTCAAAAGACTTATGCTCACACTCGACATTCATTCTTTTGGACAGTCATAAAAAAGGACATTCTTACTTTCATAGCTAAGTGTGATGTGGGTCAGCGCCACAAAGGAGAATCAGTCAAATCCCCAGGCACCTTACAGCCATTGACCATCCTTGCCTCAATCTGGATGGAGGTTTCTATGGATTTCACTATTGGTCTTCTGAAGTTAGGCAACAAGTCAATCATCATGGTGGTTGTGGACAAACTTTCTAAGTATGCTCATTTTTGCACCCTACCCCGCCCTTTTACACCCGCTTTGGTGGCTCAATCTTTCATGGACCAGATCTTCAAATTGTAAGCATGACCACTTCCATTGTGTCTCATCGTGACTCGATCTTCACTAGTAACTTTTGACAGGAAATCTTCAAGCTACAAGGTACCCAACTACAATTTAGTACTTCCTATCATCCCTAAACTGATGGTCAAAATGAAGCAGTCAACAAATGTCTGGAGACCTACCTCAAGTGTTTCACTTCAGAAAAGAAACATCTATGGGTACAGTGGTTACCTCTACCTAAATGGTGGTATAATACTAACTATCATGCCACCACCAAGATGACTCCATATGAAGTAGTTTATGGTCAACTCCCTCCTTCACCTACTGCTTATATCTAGGGATGCTTGAAGGTACAAGTAATGGATCAACTTCTATAGAACCATGCAACCACAATTGCCCACCTCAAAGAGAATCTCCATCAAGCTCAAAATCGCATGAAGCAACAGGCAGACCAACATCGTTCAAAGTGCCAATATCAAGAAGGGGATCAGGTATTCTTGAGGCTGCAACCATATAAGCAAACATCAATGAAAGACAAAGGTTGTTAGAAATTATCTCCAAAATTCTACGGACCGTATCAAATACTTCAACGTATCGGAGAAGTAGCCTACAAGCTAGCCTTGCACCTACTGCAAAAATCCTTCTCATCTTACATGTCTCATGCATCAAGAAAGTGGTTGGGAACCATTGCAGAATTCAAACCAATCTACCGGAATTAGATGAAGAAGGTTCAATATAGCTCCAACCTAAACAGGTTCTTGACACACGAGAATGGCACCTGCGCAGCTGCACAATCAAGGAAGTCCTCGTTAAGTGGAAAGACACCTCTCTAGAAGATGTGACCTAGGAACCAGCCACTATTCTTCAGTAGTTTCCATAGCTTCAGCCTTGAGGACAAGGCTATTTTTATGGGGGAGGGCATGTTAGGGTCCAACCCTAACCCCTTTATTTATGTAATAGGGTCGAGTCATAGTTATAATTAGTTAAAGAGTCAATAAAGCCCATAAATTAATAATTGTAAGTGGTTGAGCCACATTTAAAGAAGGGACCATAGTTAGTCGTAAATGGGCCAAGATATTAGATAGATGGTATTAATAAGAACCATGGTGCTGACCCATGGTATTGCATGTATGAATCCTATATAAAGTTTAGACACTCCCCTTAAGGAGCATCGTGTCTTATTTTGTAATTGAGCCTAGCTCTATTGGAGGTTGCCCCCTCGAAGAGGAAAGTGAACATCGCTTTCCTTTCTAAATAATAAAAGGCATGCTGTTATTCCTCGTTGTTCTGTGTTCTGGGTATATTTCTTCGCATATTTGGTATTTTGGTATCTCCTCGCGGGGCAAGAGCATAATATATTACATGGGCTTGCAAGAAACAAAGTGTCATTTCTCTTTCTTCAGCAGAAGTAGAATATCATGGTGTTGTACAAGCTAGTAAGGAGGCCCTCTGGCTTCGTCAGATCCTTTCAGAGTTTGGCTTTCAACAACAGAATCCGACTACACTTTGGTGTGATAATCAAAGTTCCATTCAACTATGCAAAGATCCAGTGCAACATCAACCCCGCAAACACATTGAACTGCACATGCACTTCATCAAAAAGCTCATTCATGACCATGTTCTTGAAGTGCAGTATTGTTCAACAGATGATCAAGTTGAAACCATCTTTACAAAGGCTCTCACAGAGGTGAAGTTTACTAAACTTCGATTTATGGTTGGAGTTCAAGAAGTTGTCACTAAGGGGGGATAGGATCTAGTGCCTCCTTCCTTATCCTATTGTGCCATATTTGTACATCCTTCAATCCTATCCCAAGTTGTTCTTAAGGGGGGATGTTCGGATATTTCGACACATATGAAATAGTTAATTATAACTTGGTCTAGTGTAGAGTTAGGTAAAGTGTGTTTCTTTACTATGTACTTTTGTAACTTACAATCCGATGGTCACGATATATTATAGACATGAAGTGATTTGACAATTCATTCTCTCCTCGGTATTACCGACACTTGATCTGTGGCTTAACACCTGATTGGTCCATGATCTCTATTTAAAGAGCATGGAGGGTCATTTGTAGGTTAACCATTCATGAGAGAAGCTTATGTAAATTTTCATTCTTTTATTAATAAATTGCTTAAAGTGGTCGTGTTGGCTCAGGCAATGAACTGTTTCCCTCTTTGATGGTTTTAACCATGTCAACAATACTAGTGTATTGATTTGTGATCTATTTGTGAGTGGTGTCCTTTGGTGTTCTATTTGAGGAACTTACCTTGTAAATTCCTACAGCTTAGTATGAAGAAATTCTTTTGATTCCATGATTATTCAGAAAACATGAAAGCAAAGATAGCCACTTTCAATCTCAAAGGTAAAGTGGATATTTGGTGGGAATACATGAAGAATGTCAAAGGTATACATGAGGAGGATTTGACTTAGCATGCATTTGAAAGGCTCTTCAAGAAGAAGTACTTGTCTGAGACGTACTATGATGATAGAGCTAAGGAGTTTTATGAGTTTTGGATGGCTTCTATGATAGATGATGAGTATACTAGCAGCTTCTTGGAGCTATTGAGATATGTACCTTACCTTGAGGAGGCGAAGGCCAAGGTTCAGAGATTCATCAATGGATTTCCAGTTGCATACAGAGATTGGATTGAGTTATATGAGCCTATATCGTTGTAGGAGGCCATCCGAAAGTTGAAGCATTGTTATGAGCAGTCAAATAACAAAGTTGAGCCCAAGCGTGACTTCAAAAGAAATGAGAAATATAAAGGAAAATGGCCACCAAACAAAGGAAGACCTCAAGATGAAAGTGAGAAATATAATACAATTCCTTACAAGAGATTCAATACAATTGAGAAAGGACGTGGAGAGCAGCAAGCTAGAGGTGGTGGTAGGGAACAATTGCAGTGTTGGATTTGTGGTAAGGATCATCGTAAGAGGGATTGTCCACAGTATTCGAGTGGTGGCAGACCCCAGATCTATAGTGCTCAGGAGGTGCAAACATTTGGTGATGTTGTTCATACAATTCCTCGAATCTATGCATCTGTGGAAAATAGGTAGGCAGATCATCAAGCATCAACCACTGAGATGGACGGTAAGCTTTGTGATAAATTTATTTCTATTTTGATTGATCCTGGATCTAACTATAGTTATATTAATCCTAACTTGATAGATAAGTGTGGTTTCAGAAAAGAATTTCATGCATAATCTTGGTTGGTATAGTTGGCTCGAGGTAAAAAGAAGCGAGATCACCTCAGCTAAAAACCCCATTATCTATATTATCATACAAGGTGGAAATACATAGGAATTATACAAAGCCTTAGCTCTCACAGCTAACCATCTCTCAGTACAATCCTCACAGATGCTCACAGGAAATTTTGGCTTCTCTCAAGCCTTCCTCTCCACCCTCCAAGCTCCTACTTACTTGCGCAGCTCCTCTAGGATGATTCTCCTTCAACCAAGTGGAAAAATCATTCACCTAGTGGATGATCTCCTGATCTAACACACTGTCAGAACTTTGCAATCCTCAAGGAATGATTCCTTCTGAATGCATGAGTTTTCTCTGTAAGAAAACACATGCAACTGATAATACATTGTCCTTGTCTTTAATCTTAACGGGGTCTTTCTCATAATAGACATGCATGAGTTTATGATGAGGGAATCTTCAGTTAACTGGATTACACTAGTTGAGTGCATGCATGCATCAATTGACTGTTAACTCTCTATTAGTTCCTCAAATAGTTTGGAACTAATTTAACTAGACTTAACTTAGTAAAGTGAGTTAACTAATTACAACTCAAATATAACTCAATCTTATCTCCTTAATTTAAGGCTTATCTCCTTAATTTAAGGGATAATTCTTGCATGACTTCAGAAAGACTTCTAACTTGAATTTCTCCAACTAATTAAGTCAAAATAACTTAATTAATTATTTCCAAGTAGCTATTAAGACTAAATTCAATTTTAATTCACAATGTAATTCAAGGAAAAATTAAATTGGAGTATTCTTGTTGTTGCTTTTCAACACTTCCTCTAAACAAGAAAGGGATTATCTGTCACCCCGATCCTGTCTCTATGGAACTCAAATTTACACTTTGACATTTCTTTGCCAAAATGTCAGCATATTTCTCCTCTATCGAAATATATTGCAGCAACATGATCCCCCTTGCTACATCGCCTCTGAGATGATGATACCAGATGTCAATGTGCTTGGACCTATCATGAAATACTAGATTCTCAAAGAGTTTGATACAAATCTAATTATAACAATAGATCATAGGTGGATCCATCCTCTGATCAAACAAACCAACTAGGATTTTCTGCATCCAGATGGCCTCACATGCTGCCTGACTTGCAACCATGTATTCTTCCTCTGCAGAGCTGAGTGAAACCGACCTATGTTTCTTGCTATACCAAGAAACTGTTGTTGACCCAAGGTTGAAAATCCCATCTGATGTGCTCTTCCGATCTGATGGACTCCCTTCCCAATCTGCATTAGTGAAGCCCTGTAGCTTCACTCCCTCTGTCTGTGTGTACCATAATCCATACTGAGATGTGCCTCTAAGGTATATCAATACATGATTTTCTACCTTCCAAAAAATCTTGGTGGGCTGAACCATCGCTTGAATCAGCTGGTTCAATGCATAGCACAAATCTGGTCGTGCATTCACTAAGTACATCAGTGAAGCCACAAGCTTCCTGTACACAGTAGCCTCCACTACTTATCCTAAAGTAGCGTCCTCCTTCCTCTAGTTACCTGCTAGAGGAGTCTGCATGGGCTTGCACTTCTTCATGTGGAATCTCCTGAGTATTTAGTTGGCATACTTGCCCTGAGACAGAAACAATTCCCCATCCTTCTACAAAATTTCCATGCCAAGGAAGTAATGCATGAGACCCATGTCTTTCATCTCAATTTCTCTTGCAAGGTACTCCTTGCAAGACACAATCAACTGATCATCACCAGTCAATATGAGATCATCAACATAAAGTACGATGATCAACAGCTTACCTTTCACCACAATGGTGCACAGGCTCGCATCTGCTTCACTCTTTGTGAATCTCAACCCAGTGAAGTAGTTGTCTATCCTGGCGTACAAAGCACGAGGTGCTTGCTTTAGCTCGTACAATTCTCTCTTGAGTCAGCACACATGTGACTTATGATTGAAGGTCTCAAAACCTTCCAGTTGCTTTATGTACACCTCCTCCTCAATCTTTCCATTGAGGAATGCAGTCTTCACATCCATCTAGTGGATATTCCAACCCATCTGTGGTGATAGTGCCAACATAGATCTAATAGATGAGTACCTTGCAATAGGAGAAAATGTCTCATCATATTCAATCCCCTCAACCTGTGAAAAGCCATGGGCAACAAATCTTTCCTTATGCTTCTCCAAACTACCATTAACAGCTTTTTTTACCTTGTAAAGCCAACGGGAACTCACAATTGACTTGTTCTCTAGTCTCGAACCACATCCCAAACATTGTTACGAACTATGGAGTCATAATCCACCATAGCATCAACCCAAATCAGTTGCTACATTACTTCCTCAAAGGAAGATAGCTCAGTCTCAAAACATTCCCCAGCAAGGGCCATGTATCCAATGTACCTCTCAGGTGACCTCCTCAGTCTACGCTGATAAAATGGTGCTCCCACATTCTATCTTGCATCCTCCAACAATCTATCAACTTCTCTTGTGCGTTTTTGTCCATCTCTGAAAGATTCTGATTGAGTGGATGTATCCACTCCTGGAACCTCTACATGTGGCTTCTCCACATTAGTCAGAGGCTTCTCCTCCTTAGGAACCAACAGTTCCTCCACAACCTGTAGTTGGAGCTCCCTCTCAAGTGAAACTCGCATGGCCTTCTTCTCATAAAACTTGAGATCTCTGTGAACCATTGTCCTCCAAATAGTAGGCAAGTACACCCGATAGTTATGAGGTGTATCAGTGTACCGCGCAAGTATCCGCAACTTTGTTGTCAACTCAAGCTTCTTCCATGCATGCTTTATCACATGGAAATGTACCGATGAGCCAAATATCCTGAAGTGACCCACATCTAGTCTCTTACTGGAGAAAGCTTCCTCTAGTGTCTTCATCCCAAGTATGTGATGTGTGCTTCTATTCTACAAATAGATCGATGTGTTGCAAGCCTCAACCCACAAGTGAAGTGGTAGGCCTTGGTCATGTAGCATTGCCCATGTTGCCCCTATAATAGTTATGTTCTTCCTCTTGGCCACCTCATTCTACTATGGGCTATGAGGTGTCGTCAACTCTCGTTTAATTCCTTCTGCTGCACAGAATTCCTTAAACTCTTGAGAGACATATTCTCCACCATTGTAACTTCTCAAGGTCTTGATCTTCTTCCCTGACTCATTCTCTACCAATGCTTTGAACTCACAAAACTTTGTGAAAGTTTGGTCCTTCTTCTGCATGAAATAAATCTAGCATTTATGAGAATAGTCATCAATGAAAATAAAATAATACCTTTGCTTCATTGTGGATGTTGTCGAGAATGGTCCACACACATCAGTATGAACTCGCTCTAAGATAGTCTTTGCTCAACTTTCTCGATCATGAAAGGAAGACTTGGTGTACTTTCTTAAGGTACAACCTTTCCATGTGTTAACTTGCTCAAGTTTACCTTTGGGAAGTCTTGTAGATATCTACTGCATTATCTTCAAAGCGCCATGCTGCAAATGGCCCAACCACCTATGCCACAACTCACCAATTTCTTGGCTTTGCACTAATTATGCTTTCTTACTCAATGTTGCACAATCAGCTACCTCTAGTTTATAGAGATTCTTCACCCAAATCCCTATCCTCTTGGTCTGCCCGTGGCTATGTGTCTTAGGAACACCTTTCCTTTACTGAAGACAACATCGTAGCCTTTTTCCTCCAACATCGTGACTGATACCAAGTTCTTCTTCAATCCATGCACATACATCACATATGTCAAGGTGATAAGAGTTCCATGCTCCCTCTAAAAATCAACTATGCCCACTCTTGAAACACTATACTTTCCATCGTCACCCATCTCTATGTGCATCTTGAGGTCTTTCTCCTCCAAGGCACTGAATAAACTTTTCTCACCGGTCTTGTGGAATGGGGCTCCACTATCAAGATACCAAACACAACCCATCATCAATGACACCATGCATGCGATGAGCGTAAAGTCCATTTCAAACTGAAAGGCTAATGCCTCACCTTCCCGTCTTTCCGAGGATCCCTTCTTGGACTTCTTCAATGGGAAATTAGTTGCATAATGTCCCATCTCATGACAATTAAAGCATCTCACTTTAGACTTGTCACCCTTCTTCCCTCCATGAGAAGAATTCGATTTGGAATGAGAAGCCTTCCCCTTCCCTTTCCTTGCCTTACTTGCTAAGGCTAGATTTTCTTCATCATCATCCTTGGATGAAGAACCATCTCATGTGCTCCTCTTGATCTCCGACTACATCAGATCTGACCACAGTCATTCCCAATTTAACAGTTTCTCCCTTCCATTCACATAGTCCTGGTTGTTATTCCAAATCCTTGGAAGGCCAAGGAGAGCGACGCTCACCATATCATCATTGGCAATAGTTATTCCCACACTGCCAAGCTCATCTCTGAAAGTGGTGAACTTGTTCCGATATGTGGAAATAGTATCACCCTTCTCCATGTTGATTCTTCAAATATTATCCTTGAGCGCTAATTTCCTTTGGTTGCTACTGTTCTACTAGAGGTACTTCAATGTCTTCCACATTGAAAATGGAGTATCCTTCCCATGCAGACTTGAGACAATATGGTCTCGAACTCCCTCAAGGATGATCCGTCTCGCCTTCGCCACACACTTCTTCCACTTAGCCAACTCTTGTGCATTAGTTGGAGCTGGCTTTGGGATTTCTTGATCAATGAATTCCTTCAAGCCATTGTCTTCTAATACACCCTCCATTCTATCTTTCCATGCTATGTAATTTGAGCTACCTTCCAAGGAATACTCGAGTCTCAAGCCGTAGAACGCCATTGGCCAACCTTGAAGTATGATATGAATTTCATTTTCACCTGTAACCCCGAACTTCAAACGTTGAATTCTCTTATCCATATACTATTCATTGCTCTAATAAACTTGGCTCCGATACCATGTAGAAAATTTGCTATATAGGTTAACCCGGTAATGCAATATAAATCAAAGCAGAATATTATAACCTACTTCTACTATCAATTTGTGGAAGCTTAAAGATCGAGCTGAACAATTTAACCATAAGAAGAAGAACCAATGCACAATACACATGAAAATACTTTAGGGAAAGCCTCAGGTAAAAACCCCACTATCTGTATTATCATACAAGGTGGAAATACATAGGAATTATACAAAGCCTTAGCTCTCACATCTAGCCATCTCTCAGTACAATCCTCACAGATGCTCACAGGCAATCCTGGCTTCTCTCAAGCCTTCCTCTCTACCCTCCAAGCTCCTATTTCCTTGCACAGTTCCTCTGGGATGATTCTCCTTCAACCAAGTGGAAAAATCATTCACCTAGTGGATGATCTCCTGATCTAACACACTATCAGAATTGTGTAATCCTCAAGGAATGATTCCTTTTGAATGCATGAGTTTTTTTATAAGAAAACACATGCAACTAATAGTACATTGTCCTTGTATTTAATCTTAACTGGGTCTTTCTCAGAATAGACATGCATGAGTTTCTGATGAGGGAACCTTCAGTTAACTGGAGTACACTAGTTGAGTGCATGCACGCATCAACTAACTGTTAACTCTCTATTAGTTCCTCATACAGTTTGGAACTAATTTAACTGGACTTAACTTAGTAAACTGAGTTAACTAATTACAACTCAAATATAACTCAATCGTATCTCCTTAATTTAAGGGATAACTCTTGCATGACTTTAGAAAGACTTCTAACTTGAATTTCTCCAGCTAATTAAGTCAAAATAAATTAATTAACTATTTCCAAGTAGTTGTTAAGACTAAATTCGATTTTAATTCACAATTTAATTCAAGGACAAATTAAATTGGAATATTCTTGTTGCCACATTTCAACAAACGGTATGCCTACAGTAGCACATTTGAATGTATTTCCATTGGGTCTATATAGTAAGTTTTTAGGTATGGATTATCTATACTTGCATAGAACCAAAGTGGATTACTTCGAAAAGGCCATTGAGTGTGTGGATGATAGTGGGGAAAAGGGGACTTTGTAGGGGAAGAAGAAGCCTACATCAGTGAGGATGGTTACTGCTATGCAGGCTAAGCGTAGTTGCATAAAATGTTGTGTGATGTTTACAATACACATTTCAAGTAACAAGGGTAAGGGGTTTGAGGATGTAGATGTGTTAAGTAGATACCTAGTTTTGGATAAGTTTCAGGATGTATTCCTTGAGTACATTATAGAGTTTCCACCTCATAGGGAGGTATACGTTTCTATCGAGTTGGTACCAGGGGAAGCCCCAAAATCAAAAGCTCCTTACAAGATGAGCACACCTGAGTTGGTTGAGTTAAAGTTGTAGCTGAAGGAAATATTGGACAAGGGGTATATTAGGACGAGTGTATTGCCTTGGGGTGCACCAGTGTTGTTTGTGAAGAAGAAATACGGTACTCTTAGATTGTGCATTGACTACATGCAACTGAACAAAGTAACGATCAAGAAAAAGTACCCTTTACCAAGGACTGATGATTTTTTTGATCAGTTGAAGGGAGAAATAATGTTCTCTAATATCGACTTGAGATCAGGATACCATCAGGTAAGCATCAAGGAAGAGGATATCTTCAAGACTACGTTCACGACTAGGTATGGGCATTGGGAGTTTGTTGTTGTTCCATTTGGTTTGACTAATGCTCCAACTACATTTATGTGTTTGATAAATAGGGTGTTGCATCCTTATATGGACAAGTTTTTTATTGTATTCATTGGTGACATACTGGTATATTCTAAGAATGAGGAAGAAAATGCTAAGCATTTAGTAGTAGTGTTGAGATTGCTAAGAGAGCACCAGTTGTATGCTAAAATTAGCAAGTGTAGCTTCTTTCAAACGAAGGTAAATTATTTGGGGCATGTTGTCTCCAAGGATGGCATAGCATTGGATCCAAAAAGATAGGGGCTATCATGAAGTGGGAAGCTCTTAAGAATGTGTATGAGGTGAGATCATTTATGGGATTGACAGGTTACTACAGGAGGTTAATTAAGAACTTCTCATGCATTTCATATCCTATCACATCATTGCAGTGGAAAGGTAAATATTTCGAATGGACAGAAGAATGTGAGGCAATTTTTGAGCAGCTTAAGAAGTTGTTGACATATGCACCAGTGCTAAATATTGTGGATCTGGACAATGAGTATGTAGAGTGTACAAATGCGTGCAAGAGAGGACTTGTTGGAGTTATCATGCAAGAAGGGAAGATAGTGTGCTATGAGTCACAAAAATTGAATGAGAATGAGTAGAACTATCCAAGGCATGATATTGAGCTGGAAACGATTATACATGCATTGAAGATGTGGAGGCACTATCTTCTTGGCAGGAGGTTCACATTAATGAGCAATCACAGTGGGTTGATATATTTGTTTGATCAGCTGAATCTAAATGCCATGCAAGCTAGATGGTTGGATACCCTTATTGAGTTCAACTTCAATATCAGATACATCAAAGGGAAGGAGAACTAAATTGTGGATGCTCTTAGCAGGAAGGTATAGGTAAATCATATAGAAGCTATGAGCTCTTATGGGACAGAGTTACAAGATAGGATCTTGCATACAGGACAATGGGATGACAAACACATGGAGATTATGCATAGGTTACAGTAGAGCACAGGTATAGGTGTAGGTGCAAGTATAGGTGTAGGTACAAGTACAGGTGATCGAGATGCATACTATCATCTCACGGTAGATGGTTTGGTGAGATTTAGAGACAGGATCCATGTGTCGAACTACAATGAGCTCAAGAAGCTTATCTTCTGGGAATTTAATGCCAAGCCATACTCACGCCATCCAGGATATCAGAAGATGTTGACGGTGGTAAAGAAGTCCTACTATTAGTCGAATTTGAAGAGGGAAGTGGCAGAGTTCATGGCTAGATGTTTAGATTTTCAATAGGTCAAGGTAGAATGTAAGCATCTAGGTGGTTTACAACAACCTATAGTGATTCTAGAATGGAAATGGGAGGTCATTTCCATGTATTTCATCATAATTCTTCCAAGGAAAATAAAGAAGCATGACTCTACTATGGTTGTGGTTGATAGATTGAACATGGTAGCTCACTTCATTCTAGTAAAGACTACATATTCATCCAGTGAGGTAGCATAGGTGTTCATCTAAGAGACAGTGAGACTACATGGTGTTCCAAAGAATATTGTGTCAAACAAGGATGAAAATTTCACTTCCAAGTTTTATAAGGAGTTATTTGCAGGCTTGGGTACAGAGTTGGCCTTCAGCACAACTTCTATTATGCAAACGGATGGTTAGATAGAGAGGTTCAATAGGATCTTGGAGTATATGTTGAGGAAATGGGAGGAGTATCTTCCATTGGTTGAGTTATCATACAACAATTGTTATCATGAGTCATTGAGGATGAGCCCTTTCAAGGCATCATATGGATGGAGTTGTAACACTCCCATCAACTGGAGTGATCTAATGAACATGGTACGTATTGCACCAGACATGTTGGTAGAGATGGAGCAGGAAATGTAGGTTATAAAGAAGAATTTAAAGGTAGCACAGGATAGATAAAATATTTATGCGGATCAACACATACTGTTCAAGGAGTTTCATATTGGGGAGCATGCGTATTTTCGCATAGGGTCGAATAAAAGCTCTTTGAGGACTGGTTCATGTGCCAAGTTGGCACCATGGTATTGCGGACCTTTCAAGATCCTTGAGAGAATTGGACTAGTGGCATATCAACTTCCACTGCCTCCAATAGTGAAAGTCCATTATTTTTTTCCATATTTCATTGCTTAAGAAGTATATAAAGGATGTTGATCATGTTATTGATTGGTTTGTATTGCAAGTGGAGCCAGAAGGAGAGTTCCAGTTGGAGCCTTAGTGCATATTGCAATGGAAACATCTCATGCTTAGGAACGGATACATAGAGCAATTTAAAGTGAAATGGAAGCAATTTGGGCCTGAAGAAGCTACATGGAAGATGGAAGATAAGATGAGTGCCATGTATCCTTCATTGTTTTTTGGTTGAGGCAAAGAATTTTTGGCTTGATGTTAGTTTATGTTGGCATATGTCTTGCTGATGTTTTTGTGTATGTATGTATGTGTATATGGATGTAAATACTACCATGAGCTAATTTATAAAGCTCCAATAAGCGGTATGAGTGTCATGTTATTATGGTTGTTATGTTGTCATGTTGTCATGATGTTTTGCTTTTGAGTAGGTCTCTCATTGTAAATACTACAATGAGATAAATTATAAGCTCCATGGGTAGTATGTTTTATTTTCAGCAATTTTGTTGAGGTCATGGTGTGGTTTTACATTGAGGACGGTGTTTCCCAAGGGGGAGGGTTCTATAATAGCCCTGGTGATAATTTCATGTAATAAAAGTTAATAAAGGAAAAATAAGACCATGGTTAAGGGACACTTATTCCAAGTTGAATTTTAGGGAAGGATATCGTAGTGGGCATAACTGGATGTGTGTTTTAGCTAAGGAAAATTGGCAAAGGCTAAGGCAAAGGCATTAAAAGCCAAAAAGGAATTTTTGGCACATTTATTTATGAAAATAAAGAAAATTAAGAGAAATTTAAGGTGAAAGGTCATAGGTTGCATGTGAGGAGGAAATTGAAGCAAAATAATGGAACATGAAGAAATAGAGGCCTCATTAATAAAAAGGATTTTGAGGATCAGTTGGTAACCTTTTGTCAGTTCAAGTTTGGAGCTCTCTCATTATTCTCTCTCTTTCTCTCACTCTTGGTCACTTAGAGTTTGTTTGGATCACTCTAGCTTTGGATCAAGGAAGGAAAAGTAAGAAAAGGGAAAGGAAGGAAAGAAAGGCTCAAGGAAGAAGAGAAGGATCAAGCAGCTTTAGTAGATATATTTGCAGGTAATCTTTTGCATGTGTGATTTCCTAGCTGGTTTGGACATGCATGGCTTTGCATGTTGGAGTATGGTTCTCTTGTTGTATGTGGCATGGTTTTGTTGGGTTATGGCAATGGTTTTCAGCGTAGCCTTGCCTATTTTCGGATGCCATGGTGTTGGGATGTTTATTTTGGATTTGAGCTTTGGTTTTCGGGATGGATTTCGGAATCTGGGGTAGAGGTGGTCTCAAGTTTCATTCCCAAAGGCATAGGAATCCCTCGAATGGTTTTAGCAAGATACATGGTAAAGCCTAAGGGAGAAGTCTCAGTTTAGGGCTTAGTGATCTAAGTTTGGATTCTGGTAAATCCTGCAAGAGTGGTCTTGGTTTAGTGCCTAGTGATCTAGGATTGGATTGCAGTAAAGCCTGAGATACAAGGAGATGCAAAATTCATCAAGGATAGTGATAGATTTTGGATGGCATTCCAAGTTTGGTTTGGTTGTGATCAGAGCACTGGTTTTGATGTGATCATGGTTTGGTGAGGGTGGAGGTGGTTTAACCTCTGGAATCCATTGGTTTTTCTTGAATTGCTTGTTCTATGAGATTCCACATTCATGCTTGGAATATGGAATGGGGATGACTGGCTTAAAGAGATATTTGGTTCAGCCATGTCTATGGTCGGGTGGTTTGTGGAAGTCTTAAAACTAGTCAGATTTGCCTATGAGTAATAAAAGCTAAGTTCTCTTACTTTTGTATTTGTTTACATGTGGATTTAATGTTTTTCATGTCTTTGACATTTATATGGTTTAATATTGGTTATAAGCATGGTTATGTGACTGGTTCATGTCATGGTTATTTCATGTATTTACTTGTAATTTTTAAATGGATGGATGGAAGACCTAATTGATGATATAATAGTTCAATGGAGAAGGAGGTGATCCTTCTGGTTATGTTTCATAAGTTCTTTAAGTTAGTTATTTTATTTCTTGTATCCTAGACCTGTAGGTTACATTGATGCCAGGTGTTTGAAAAAATTTTAGTCCCGATTGGGGATACTCAAGCCTAATCCTGAGGTTTATTTTCAGTATTCAATATCATTATCATGTCTTTGATGGATTTTGAAGGTTGTAGCAAGTTCTAGGTAGAGGTTGGGATTCTAGGCTAGAAAAGTGGCTCAAATCTCAGGGTCGCTGGCACAGGTCTACTAAGAAAATTCCATAGTTACTGGCACAGAGGCCTATGAGGGTGACTTTGAGTTGATGGTCAATGTATTTCCTATAACATGGGAGAAGATTTGGGTTAAAAGGCTTAAATAATTAGCGGGACTGAGGGATAGGTTATCTGAGTGGTCAACATGTCTCCTAAGGGTGTTTTTCTAACGTGGATGGGTTTATTTGATATGTTCCATCAATTCCATTTCCTTAAGGTCACCTAGTAGATTGAATCCTTTAGTAACCTCTCTCATCACATGTTTTCCTAGCTAGCTGGTTGCTTGGGTGGACAAGTGAATGGGGGCGGGG